>JAVJHY011607121.1:0-10272 GCA_035593235.1 Phascolosoma agassizii | reverse complement strand
TCGTCAATATCTACGGCATTACCTAACCCCTCACCTGCCACTGTTTCGGAAGATATCAGCTTGGCGCTCTGAGCCCATGCTGCTCCATTTCTTTCAAATACATAGAGCGCGCCACTTTGCAGCAACCCCTCACCTGGCGCGCCGGCTACGAGCGTGGTAAGCTGCATGGCGAGGCTTCTCCCAAACTGATCACCACCAACACCATCTGTGGTAATCAACTTGGCCTGTTGTACCCAGGCAGCGCCATTTCGCTGAAATACGTACACAGCGCCGGCGTCATCTCCATTGGAATTATTATTAGGAGATCCTGCGCCGAAATAATCTCCATCAATGGCAACCACGGTCCCGAACGCATCGCCGCGCTCTTCGCCCTGGCCGTGGACGACCCCGCGCGCAGCGTACGGAGCGCCGCTGCCCGCGCGCTCGCCGCGTCCGGGCTCGAGGGTTCCGCGGCGGCCTTGGACGCGCTGCTCGACCGCGCCGACCCTTCGGACGCCCCGGATGTTGCGGTCGCCTTCGCCGGGCTGTCGAGCGCGCGCACGCTGTTGCTCGCGCGAGTGCGGGCCATGTTCTCGGGCGAGACGCGACGCGCGGATCCAGCCCTCCTCGCGCCGCTACTCGCCGGATACGGCGCGGCGCTCGCGGAGGTCTCGCGTGGTGGAAGTGACCGGCGCGAGCGCGTTCCGTTCGTCTCCGGCGCACGGCATCCGTCCGCGGCCGTGCGCCTGGCTGCGGACAGCGCGTTGCGCGGCTTGCTCGCGCGGCTCTTTGAATTCGCGGAGCACGAGCGTGCCGACGCGATCCTCGCTGCCCTCGCGGACGAGGGGCTCTCGCGCCACGAGCTGCTCTATCGACGCGCGACGCTCGCGCTGACCGGACGCGGCGCAGCCGCGGACACGCTCGCGCGCGCGACCGAACTCGAGCACGTGGCACCGTTCGCGCCGCCGGAAGAGACCACCGTGTTCAGCTTCTACGCGCAGCATCTGCAGGGCGCGGCGCACTTCGCGCTCGGCGACCTCGATCGCGCGGCGCAGGCCTTCGCCGACGGCGAGGCGCTGCTCGAGGAGTTGCTCCGCGAACGCCTCGATCGTATGCACGGCGGGCTCACGCACGTCGGTGGCGCGTTGATGGTCGACCGCCTGCAGCTCCTCGCGCTCGAGCGTGCATGGCGCGCGCTCACGTTGCTCGCCAAGGGCTCGAAGCCCTCTGATCCGATCGTGGTCGAGCTCGTGCGCTCGGTGCACGAAACCCTGCTGCGCGCCGCGGTGCTCATGGTTCAGACGGACGCGGACGCGCTCGGCGCGGTGAGCTCGATCGACGCGCTCTTCGACCGCGACCTCGCGCCGGGGCCGCTCGTGCTGTTCAGCGGCAAGGTCGAGCGCTTCAACGACGGACGCGGCCTCGAACTCCTCGCGCAGCTCGGCGCCGTGCTCGCGACGGTCGCGCCCTATGAAGTCGCCGGCTTCGAACCGGCGACGCGGCCATACGGTCCGCTGCGCGATCCGGCGCGTCTCGAGTTGATGCACCGTTTTCGGACCGAGCTCGAGGGCAAGTTCCGCCGCGACATGAACCGCTTCGCTGGCGATGAGGCCGCGCAGGCGATGGCGCGCAATCGGCTCTTCGGCTTGGGCCAGGGGGAGCGCGATGAGGAGCAGCGCTTGCGCGAGGTCGATGGCGCGTCGGAGCTCACCGATGCGCAGCTCGTGTCGGTCTATGACGACCTCGTCGCGCGCACGTCGTCGCTGTCGCTCTATGGGCTGACGCTTGCAACGCAGCTTCGGACCCACGGCCGTTCGGCCGACGCGCGCGCGCTTGGCGAGCGCATGCTCGAACAGTTGCATGACGGTTTGCCCGGCGCCAACTCGCTGTCAACCGAGTGGGCGAGCGCGCGCATCGAGCTCATGATCGGCTCGGCCTACATGGACGACGACCTGGCGGAGGACGCCGAGCGCGTCTCGCTCAGCGCCGTCCGTCGTCTCGAGGAGCTCGAGAATACGTTCATCAGGCAGGGGTCGGATCCGGGTTCGGATGGCACGATCGCGCTTTTGCGTGCATGGCGCGCGACCGCGCTGTTGTCGCTCGCGGTCAACGCGAACGTGCGGATGGGGGATATCGAGCGGGCGTTGGGCTACTTCGAGCGCGCCTTCGAACTCGACCAACGCGACTTCATGCAGGTGCTACGCGCGTGTTATCGCGCGCGCTCCGGACGCGAACGCGAGGCGCGCGCGGTGCTCCGCAACGTGCAGCCTTCGCCGACGCTCTACTACAACCTGGCGTGCACGTACGCGTTGCTCGGCGACATCCCCGAGGCGTTGGACTTCCTGCGCCGCGAGTTCGACGAGAATCATCCCACCGCGGGTTCGCGCGCGCGGCAGATGGAGTGGGCACGCTCCGACCCGGATCTTTCGAACCTGCGTTCCGATCCGGGGTTCCGCCGTCTCGTCGGCCTCGACGAATCGCGATAGGCCGAGCGTTCGCGCCGCGGGCTGATAGGATCCCCGCACTATGGGAAAGGTCACGATTAGCGGACGCGGTAGGCGACGGGTGCTGCGCGGGCATCCTTGGATCTACGCGGACGATGTCTCGGAAGGAAAGGGCGAGCCGGGCGAGCTCCTGCCCGTCTTCGCGCCCGACAACACGCCGCTCGGTTGGGGCGTGTTCAGTACGCATTCGCGCATCGCCGTGCGACTCGTTACCGAAGCAGACAAGCAGCCCGACCGTGCCTTCTGGGTGTCGCGCGTCGAGCAGGCGATCCAGGCACGCGCCGCGTCCGGTTTGCTCGCGCCCGACGGGGCGTGTCGTTTGATTTCGGGCGATGCGGAGGGGATCCCAGGGCTGGTTGTCGATCGCTACGCCGACGTGCTCGTCATGCAGAGCGGTTGCCAGGCTTCCGATCGGATGCTGCCGTTCGTGCAGGAGCTGATCGAAGAGCTCGCGCCGTTTCCGGTCCGCGCGATTCTGGATCGATCCGACAGCTCGGTGCGCCGTCACGAAGCCCTCGAGCCGCGCACCGAGTGGCGTAAGGGCGAACGTACGGAATCGATCGAAGTCGTCGAGGAAGAGGAAGGTGTGCCGCGTCTCGTCTACGAGGTCGATGTCCTGGGCGGGCACAAGACGGGGCACTACCTCGACCAAAGGGACAACCGCGCCTACGCCGCGAAGTTCGCGGGCGAGGGCGATGTGCTCGACGTCTTCTCCTACGACGGCCTGTTCGGCATTCGCGCGGCGCTGCGCGGTGCGAAGTCCGTGCTGTGCTTGGATCAGTCCGAAGCGGCGGGCGAGCGTTGTCTGCGCAACGCCGAGCGCAACGGGGTCGCCGACCGCGTGCGCTTCGAGAAGGTGAAGGCGCTCGACGACCTGCGCCGGCGCGTCGAAGCCGAGGAGCAGTACGACCTCGTGGTCATCGATCCGCCCGCGTTCGCGCGCAACAAGCGCGAGTCCGAGGGCGCGGTGCGTGGATATCGCGAGGTGAACCGGCGCGCGCTTGAGCTCGCCCGTCTCGGCGGCGTCGTCGTAACGGCGTCGTGCTCCTACAACATCGACCGCCAGACGTTCACGCAGTGCGTCGCCGAGGCCTCGTCGATCGCTCATCGCGAGGCGCGCATCTTCCGCTTCGCGGGTGCCGCCGCCGACCACCCGGTCCTGGCGACGCTGCCCGAGTCCGATTATCTGAAGTGCGCGTTCGTCCGCGCCGGCAAGTGAACGGACGCTGGACGAACCCATGAGCCGCCTGGCCATCCGATTGAACGGCGAGCAGCGCGAGGTCCCGGAGGGGACCAGCGTCGCCGGGTTGGTCGAGGAGCTCGGCTTCGAGCGCGAGCAGGTCGCCGTCGAGCGCAATCGCGAGCTCGTGCCGCGGGCCGCGCACGCGTCCACGCCGCTCGCCGATGGCGACGAGGTCGAGGTCGTCACGCTCGTCGGCGGCGGCTGATCTGCTATTCTGCGCGGCGTGAGCACACCGAGAGAAGAGCACGAAGGGGACGCACCGCTCGTCCTGGGCCAGCACACATTCACCTCGCGCCTGTTCCTCGGGACCGGCAAGTACGCGTCGTTCGAGGAGACCGCGCACGCGCTCGAGATCAGCGGCACCGAGTGTGTGACGGTCGCCGTTCGGCGCGTCAACCTCGACCCAAAGGCGGGCGAGTCGCTCCTCGACCACATCGATCGCGAGCGCTACACGATCCTGCCGAACACGGCGGGTTGTTACGACGCGGAGAGCGCCGTGCGCACCGCGCGATTGTCACGCGAAATCCTGAACACGAACCTCGTGAAGCTCGAGGTGCTCGGCGACACAACGACGCTGCTCCCCGACCCGATCGGCACGCTCGACGCGACGCGCGAGCTTGTGGCCGACGGCTTCTGTGTCCTCGTCTACACTTCCGACGATCCGCGCCTGTGCGTGCGGCTCGAGGAGGCTGGCGCGACCGCGGTCATGCCGGCGGGGTCGCCGATCGGCTCCGGCCAGGGCGTCCTGAATCCGAACGCGATCCGCATCGTGCGCGAGCTTTGCGGAGTGCCGGTGATCGTCGACGCGGGCGTCGGGACGGCAAGCGATGTGGCGTTCGCGATGGAGCTAGGCGTCGAGGGCGTGTTGCTCAACACCGGTGTCGCTTCGGCGCGCGAACCATTGCGCATGGCCGCCGCGATGCGCGACGCGTGCCGCTCCGGTCGTAACGCGTTCCTCGCCGGGCGCATTCCGCGCAAGCTCTACGCGAACGCCTCGTCGCCGACGGACGGGCTGATTCGACCGGCGGCGCCACGCGCCGACGCGCCGGCGACCAGCGGCGCGTAGCTTGGCGAGCGCCGAAGAGCCCGAGCTCTTCGAGCTCTTCGAGTGGGGGCAGCTCGTGCTTCCGCTCGTGCCGATCGCGATCGCTTGGGTGTTCCTGCGTGCGTACGGCTCGCGGCTCGTTCCGCGTCCGCGTTCCGACCGACCACGGGCGAGGTGGGGCGTGCTCGAGGTGGCGCAGGTGCTGCTCGTCTTCTTCGCCGCCACCTTGTTCGTCGGCGCGCTCGATCCGATCACGTCGCCCGAGGGCTTGAACGGGTTTGTCCGCATGGCGCTCGTATGGGCGCTTACTGGAGTGGTGTGCGTCGCCGTCGCCAGTCGCGCGGACAGCGGCGGGACGCACGCGCTCGGCCTTCGCGCGCGAGGGATCGCGTCCGGGAGTACGTACGGGGCTTTCGCGTACCTCGCGGCGCTGCCCGCCATCCTCGCGGTCGTCGTGCTCTGGCCGGTTGCTGCGCGCGCGTTCGGCGTCGAGCTCGATCCCCAGGAGGTCTTGCAGCACATCCTCGCGCTCGAGGGGCCCGACCTCGTGATCTCGGCCGTCCTTGCGACGCTCATTATCCCGTTCCTGGAGGAGCTGCTCTTCCGCGGCTTCCTGCAGTCGACGCTCGAGGCGCGCCTCGGTGCTTGGCCGGCAGTCCTTGCCACGTCGCTCGTCTTCGGTTCGCTGCACGGCGCGGCGGCGGCCGGGCCGGTGTTCGCGCTCGCTCTGCTGCTCGGGTGGCTGAAGGTGCGGACGGACGGGCTGGTCGCGCCGTTCGTCGCGCACGGCTTGCACAACGCCGTGACGCTCGCCATGGCGCTCTACGCGCAGGACTTGGTAGCGTCGTCGCCCTCATGACGATGTTTCCACGCGAGGGCTTGTTCGTGCCGCTCGAGGGCGGTGCGTTTCGTGCGACGAACGCGACGGTGACCGGCGACGTGACGCTCGGCGCGGACGTCGGAATCTGGTTCGGTTGCGTCGTGCGCGGCGACGATGCGCCGCTCGCGGTCGGCGCGCGAACGAACGTCCAAGACTTGACGATGATCCACGCCGATACCGGCACGCCGAACATTATCGGTGCGAACGTCACGATCGGGCATCGTTGCGTCTTGCACGGTGCGAGCGTCGAGGACGGCTGCCTCATCGGCATGGGGGCGATCCTGCTCGGCGGATCCGTTGTTGGCGCGGGCTCGATCGTCGCTGCCGGTGCGGTCGTGCGCGAGGGGTTCGTCGTTCCGCCGCGCACGCTCGTCGCGGGTGTGCCCGCGAAGGCCTTGCGCGACGTCACGGACGCCGAAGTGGAAGCGATTTCCAAGAGCGCCACGGGCTACGTGGAGAAGATCCGTCTCTACCTAGGTTCGTCTGGCTGAGCGTACGCCGAAGGGCCCTGACACGCCGAAGAAGCCGGGAGCGCGGCATCCGACCCTATGAGTAGGGTAGGGTTCCGGTGGACTCTCTTTCGAGCGGGACACCGATACCGACGTCCGTGACCCCGCTAGCGCCCCGCAGCGGCTCGCACTTCCGGCGAGCCTTCCCCGTGATGATCGAATCGAACAACGAGCGCTCGCTCTCCCGGAACCTCCAAGCAGGTTCGCTGCTTCTGCTCTCCGCACTCGCGTCATGTGACGCCGGCGGCAAGGCCAAGACGGTCGGAATCGCCGGACCGACGACGGGGCCCGTGCTGCAGGTCGACTTCGGCCTGCGGCGCGAAGTTTCGCTCGGCTCGGCGTCCGTCGGTGACGTGCTTCACGCCGACCTCAATGCGGACGGCATCGAGGATCTCGTTGAGACGAACTTCGTTCCGATGCAGCTCTCGATCGCGTTCGGCAATCCGGACGGAACGTTCTCGACGATCGCACAGCCGACGACGATGGGGCACCCGTGGCGGCTGGCGACGGGCGACTTCGACGGCGACGGGTCGACGGACATCGCGGTGGCGAATCACGAGTACCTCGGCACCGGCTCGATGAGCGTGCAAGTGTTCCTGCAAGGTCCGGGCGTCGGAGAGTTCACCGCTGCTCCGCACACGGCGGTCGTGAACGCCGATCCGATCGACATCGCATCCGCGCCGATCAGCGGCACCGTCGGCGACGTCGGGCCGGACGAGCTGTTCATCGCGCTGCGTGACGAGCATCGCGTCGCGGTGATGAGCCTCAACGCGTTCGCCCTGGTCGAGACTGCCTCGCTGGAGTCCTCGAACCTGGGCGCCGTGGGCGGTCCGTTCAGCATCGCATCGATCGATCTCGGTGGGGACGGGACGCTCGACCTCGTCGTTGGCGAGATCTTCATTGTCGGCGAGCCCGATCGCGTCGTGCACTACGGACGCGACACCGGTTCGCCGAATGGCTACCAGGCGGCCGGTCTCGTGATGTCGCCCGTGTTCCGTCCCATCGTCGACAACGTCGGTGATATCGACGCGAACCTGTTCGACGACCTGGCGGTCGCGCAGCGCGGCGCGGACGGCGTCTACCTCTTCAAGGGAGACGGCGCCGGCCTTTCCCAGGCGACCCACATCGAATTCGGCGGTCGGACGACCTCGCTGATCTTTCCGGACCTCGACGGAGACGGGTTCGCCGAGGCGGTTGCGACGCTCCAGAAGCAGAGCTCCATCCAAGTGCGTCCCGGCACCGGACCGATGGCCTGGGGCGATCCCGTGCACTACAACGTCGGCCCCGTTCCGCGCGCGATCGACGTCATCCTCCTTCCCGGCGACCTCGTTCCCGACCTACTCTGCGGCAACGCCTTCGGGATCTCGATGATGATGGGCGTGGGCGCCGGCCAATTCCGCGGAGCGCGCGGTTATCCCACCGGCCTCGAGGCGCCGCGCAGCGTGGAGCTCGCGGACCTGGACAATGACGGCGCGACCGACGCGGTCGCCGTTTCTCAGAAGCAACGCCGGATCTCCTTCATGAAGGGCGGCGGAGACGGTTCGTTCGAGGCGCGCGTCGTGCTCCCGCTCATGCCGACCGAGAACGAACGCCCGGGCGTGCTCGCGATCGCCGACCTCGATATGGACGGCTTGCTCGACGTGATCACGTCTGTGGAAGCGCTCGACGAGCTGCGCTTCTATCGCAACAACGGTTCGATCGACAACGTCGTGGATCCGCTCCCGACGCAGGTCACCGCGGTCGGTGACGGGCCGGGTGGGATTACGGTCGCCGACTTCACCGACGATGCGCTTCCGGACGTCATCGTCGCGAACACGTCCGGCAACTCCGTGCAAGTGCTCGCGAACACCGGCGGCGGCAATCTCGTCGCGATGCCCGAGCTCCCCGTTGCGTTCGCGCCCGAGGGCTGCGTCGCGATGGACTTCGACGGAGACGGGTTCGTCGACGCCGCGGTCTTCGGCACGACCGTCACCGACTTCATCGTCGCCATCCTGCGCGGTGACGGAACGGGCACGCTCGCGGTCGACGAGTTCCACGTGATTCCGAGCGCGTCGGACGGCATCGCGTTGGGGGACTTCAATGAGGATGGGTTGCCCGACATGGTCGTCGGCCAGACGCTCCTCTCCGGGTCGAAGGTGCTCGTCGCGATCAACCAAGGCAACCTGTCGTTCAACGCCGAGGCCGTCGAGATCTCGCCGGGTCCTGCGGCTGTGGTCACCGCCGACATCGACAACGACCTGCACACGGACATCCTCGTCGCCACGACCGGGGGAGAGTTTCGCGCCGCGCTCGGCGACGGGACCGGTGCCTTCCCGAGCGTCATTCCGGGTGGCAACGGCGAGCTGCCGGTACCGTTCTACACGCTCGACATCGAGCTCTCGGACTTGAACGGCGACAACCTGGGCGACCTTGTGATGATCGGGCCGTTCTCCCCGCTGCTCTGGGTCGGGCTGAACACGAGCTCGCCGATGCAGCAGCCCTGATCCTCGGGCGTCGCGTCAACCGCCGTACACGGCGAGTTCGGTGCGCTCGAACGTGTGCGCGCTCAGGGCGCGTTCGAGCTCGACGCGAAGCGACTCAGCGCGCGCGAGCTCGTCCGGGCCGACCTCGAGTCGCGCGGTCGCGCCGTGATCGCGAACGCGCAGGATGCGAAAGCCGAGCGCGCGGACGTCGCGCTCGGCGCGCTCGATGCGCCCGAGCCGTTCCCGGGTCACGCGCGTGCCGACGGGAAGCCTGGACGCGAGACAGGCCGCGGCCGGCTTTTCGGCCACACAGAGCCCCGCGTCGCGCGCGTAGCGACGGACGTCCGATTTCGAAAAGCCGGCGGCGGCGAGGGGTGCGACGACCCCCAACTCGGCCGCCGCGCGCCGCCCGGGGCGCACGTCGCCGAGGTCGTCCGTGATCTCGCCGTAGGCGAGCTCGGTGAATCCGTTCGCGCTCGCCCAGGCGGTCATGTCGTCGAACAACGTACGTCGACACCAATAGCATCGATCACCACGATTGGATTGATATGGCTCGACGTCGAGCTCGTTCGTGGCGAGCACTTCGAGCCGCGCACCGATCGCGCGCGCGAGACGACGCGCGTCTTCGAGGTCCGCACGTGGGAGCGACGCGGAGTCGCCGATCACGCCGACGGCGCGATCACCCATCACGGAATGTGCGGCGTGGAGTAACACGGCCGAGTCGACGCCGCCCGAAACCGCGACAGCCACCCGGTCGAGCGCGGCCAAACGGGTGCGCAGCGCCGCGACGCGCCCGTGGAAAGGGTCGTTGGTCGTCACGGCGAGGAGTCTAGCAGGGTTGCGGCCCGGGGCGTCTGCGGTCGAATCGCACGTTGCCCGAAACTGGAGGCGGCGCGCCGGGTAGTTCGTGTGTGCCGCGCATCGGTCGGCCATCAAACGTTCGCGGAGGAGCGTGGATTCCGAGGTCCATTGGCGGAGGCTCGCACGCCGCCGCCGCGCTCCCCTCGACCGAACGGTCCACCACGATCGGTCGCGACCCGGGCCGCCTCCTCCACGCGCTCTCGCCGAGGGGGAGGTGGCCGCCCCGCTAGCGCTGGAAAATCGGAAGCAGGCCCTCGGGAATCGCGAGGACGAGGCAGTTCATCGCCGTCGCGTACACGCGGCCGTGCGCGTCGTCGTTCCAGGAACCGTCGTCCGCTTGGGTGCGCAGGAGCCGTTGGCGCTCCCCGTCGAACCACCTTTGAAACTGGTTTCTGTCCGCGAGTTGCCACAACGCTTGAGCGATGTAGAAGCGCTGGTAGTAGGGCCACTGCACGCGTTCGCGCTGCTCGGACTGGAGCGCGAGACCCGACCAGATCGCGTCGATCCCGGATTGGATGACGCTCGTGTCGTAGCGGCCCGCCATGTTGAGCGTCGCGATCGCCGCCGCCGTACGTCCGATCGTCGAGGCCTCGATGTCGAAAGCGATCGCTGCCCAGATTGCCCAGGAAGCCACGAGTGCTGGGCTCGAGCTGATCGGAACCGTTGGCGGACGCGGCGACCATCTGATCGAAAAGCTCTACCGCGACGTCAAAGCCATGGACATCGTCGAAGGAACAGGTCAAATACAGCGCATGATCATCGCTCGAAATCTAGTAGATCTGCCCAGAT
>JAVJHY011607010.1:0-10273 GCA_035593235.1 Phascolosoma agassizii | reverse complement strand
AATCTATCAAACCAGATGAGCCAGATACTACGTTAAATCAGACACCAATCTATTCCAATTTATATGACGACGGACACACGACGGGTGGCATTAGTGTTTTGGATAACTCGCCTGCATTTAACGTGCTTTCAATTTTTGAGTGAATTATACGCGCGAATGAACTGCTTAGTAGCGTATAAGAATAGCAGCAACGAAATGATTTTTGTTGCAACAGATATCTCATCTGAACTCAGCTCTGAAAATGCCTGTGCGGCTCCAGAAGCAATGATTAAAACGGTTGGGTACCAAAATTTTTGAAGCATAATGTTTGTTAGAATATGTAATAATTGTAACGATTTGAATGCGTATTTTAGAAAATACGTACATTCATAAGTATAGCCCAATTGTTTTTTAATTGAAGTTGCTGTGCTGTGCCGGCTCGGATAATTTATAATTTTATTCATGGGCAATCTACGGCATATAGTATTTTTTCCTTGTGACCAATCTTCAATGAACAACAACTCAGAGACGGAATTCCAAATCCGTCTAGTATGCGATTTAATAAGACCATTGCATAATGGCCCCGGTGCCAAGTGTGCACCCATTGTTACTTTCTTTCACAAAATAGGAGGTTGTCATGGCGAACACCAGTGCGCCATCGCATAACGTGTTCACGGTCGAAGACCGTGGCAAAGACGAAGATCCTTTTTGGCTCAAGATCGGAGCCGCGTGGGCTCACAAAGATGGCAAGGGTTTCAATCTGACACTGTCAGCGCTGCCACCCGATAATCGGCTGGTGCTGCGTGTTCCGACAGAGACAGAAGAAGATCAAAAGCCATCGCGGTCTGGGCGCAAGACCAAGCGCTGATCGCAAAACCGCCCCGCTCGTCGTTTAGACCAGCGGGGCTTTTTCCTATCTGATGTTTCTCAAATGATCTCTTCTGGCATCGTGATCGATGCCAACTTTCAGATCACGATCTTCTGATCGCGTGCTTTTCGGAGCCGGCCCTTGCTTCTGAGAGGGGCCGGTTTCGATCAGCGCGCGGTGTGTGCTTTTTGGTGAGTGTCTTGTGGACCATAGTCCGCATATTTCATGATGTGGGTATGAGTGTGCGTGTCTTGCCCGTCCCATCAATCCAAGAGTGATTGAGAGTATTTGTACCATCAAGGCTCTGTCGGGCGGCAAACCAAAACAGTGGTGAACCCTTGCCGCCAGTAAACTTACTCAGACACTCGTGCATGTTTTGGACACGCTCTTTATTGCTAGTCACAACAAGAACACGAAAGTTGCGCCAACCGAATTCGGAAGTATGGGCTTTAGCCCGCCAAATAGCGTTATAAGTCAGAAATTTCCGCAGCATTGAAGATTGGGTAATGTCTGAGCGTTCGACCGGCATGGTGCCGCGATCAATCTCAACAAGGAAAAATGCGCGTCGACCGAGATCAGGAAAGCCGAGCGAAAAAGCGTAATCCGGCTCAACACCGATGGTATGTCTTGTTGATTTGAAGATGACGGGCACTGAAAGACGATAGGGTTTGGCACGTGCGCTCGTCGCCTGGGGAAGGCGTTCCAGCAGAGCCTGGCCATCAAGAACATCTACAGCAGGTTTACCGGCAACATCAACGTTGAGAGCGACGGCAAAGTCGGCTATTTCCAAAGTATGTTCGAGGAATGGGCGTCCAACGTCTCGATTTTTCTGCGCCCATGATGCACGCTCACCAGCTGTAAACCCCTGACGTTCGGCCAGCATCCGGGCGCCTTTGTCGGCAAGGCCATAGACGGCCAGTGATGAGCCACCTCCAGGGCGATAGAAATCGTACTGGCAATCCGGGCGATCAAGGTAGGCGTGCTCAAACAGGCCCTTAAGACGATTGGAGAGGTTCTTATCAGAGCCTGGAATCAACCGACGAATATGACCGGAATGCAAAAACCTATAGCGCGCTACGGCGCGCAAAATATCGAGATCGCGCTCGGTTAACTGGAGTGGTAGGGGAGCGCCTGAGCGAACGCGACGGGGGCGATAGTTGGTTTGAGGTCTTGTCAGTGGAACCATTGTATTCAGTTTATCATTGTTGGAGAAAAGGAACTTCAAAGTGCTGTGCGTTCACCCGTTGCGCCCGGCGTCATGAGAGGGCATGACGTATTTCGTCGGCCCATTGCGGCCGTCGCGAAACTTTTTGGCCCCCAACTCGATGAGCCGTGCATAAAAGTTGTATTGAGCGAGCGCAGGTCTGCGCCGACGCTCACACCAGTGCGCATAGTTTTCATAAAGTGATCCGCAGTGCTGAGGCTCGCTCAGATCATGCTGTGCAAGCCATCCGGTGACGGTGTCATTCGTCTTGAGCGGCGCCTGTGACTTGGCGCCAAACCATGCCGTCCAACATGTGGCATTAAAAAACCAAAGAATACCGGCAAGAAACCATTCCAGGCCCAGTAAGGGCGAGACGTGTTGGGCGTTGTCTGTGCGAGCAAGATGCCTGCGCGTATCATGTATCTTGCTCAGCTGCTGCGCGATTTGTTGATCGAGACTGCGGCGTTCTCGACGTGAGGATTCGGCATAACTCTCTTGTAAACGACCGAGGTGCGCTTGCGATTGCTGCAATTCTAATTTGAGCGAAGCATAAAGATCTTGAGAGCGCACCATCGGAGCAAGTGACTTGGTCAGATTGATCGCGATGTAGCCGCGCACGGAATGAATGGAAAACAGTGACGCGATGACAAACAAAATGGCACACACACAGGCCTTGATACGGCTCGTCTGACACCAGTGCAAAAACCCAAAGACGCTGGCAATCATGCCGAGGTCGAACGCTAAGGCAAGGGCCGAAAACACAAGTTCATTGGTCAAAAAGGGAAGCCAAAAAAATGCCGGTTCGCTCGTTCCAAGAGTTGCGTTGTAACTGATCGACGCCAAGGCCATCACCACTGCGATGATGGCGCCGCTGATGAGCGCGAGGAAGTGCCAGAGTTTCATCGGGCCGACACTCCGCGTTGAGCCGCGTGAGCACCAGCTCCCTGTTCTAATTCGTAATCATTGGGAAGTTCATTGCCCCAGATATCCCAACCAGGCGTTTTTTGACGAGCAAAGAGTTCGATGCGCCGGAGATCACCGAGAAGATCGACAATGCGATCTCGCACTTGGTCGGGTTTTCGGCTGTGTTCGCGTTTCTGCGACTCAATAAGCTGTCGAACGACGTTGCTTTTCTTGAACAGTGAGTGAGGTGTGCCGCGTGTCGCGAGTAGGCATAGTTCGGTATTCTTCAAAGTCCAATTTCCCCACATGTGGTGGGGGCTGTTGTCGACGGTACGTTTGCTCCACACGAAGGCGACGGTCTTGTAGTCGAAACCCCACGCATGAATGACGCGCAACGCATCGGGCAGCGTAGCATCGGTCGTCCAAAGGAATAGAACCGAGTGGTAGTGTGCGATGCACTTTACCGGTAGGTTGGAGAGTTGGCTGACGGTGAGCGTAGGGTATGGCGTTTTGATGCCGTTGAAAATGTTCGCGCTGGATGTGCTGGCCATATAGCGCCACGGCGGATCCGCATAGACAATGTTGTATTTTTTCATGGGTGTTCTCCGTTTTTGAGAGAACACGAACACTATGCATGAATTGGCCGATGTAAACGTGAGCGCAAGGATCGGCATGCGCCGCCATGCGTGGACGTTTGGTCTCCTGAAATCACATCACGATGCAGTGACGGACAAAAATAACCAATGAAAGATGTCTGCTTCACACTCAAGAGCTGCAGTGGGTAGGAAACACCCAAACTGTAGCGATGGGCCAGATTGAGACATTTGGATTGAAGGTTTGATCAGCGGCAACAACGGTGATTTCGTCGCACAATCGGGTATGGCCAACTCACCCAGCATCGAGATGAATGGCACGTCCGAGGATTAACTTGGTCTCTTGTATCGCGGCCGGCTCCTGACAAGAAAGTCGGTTGTCGGGAAATGAAGAGCTGACCCTCTTGGGACACCCCATTTAGTGATAAAACCGCAACGGTCATTGGGTTGAACAACAATCATCATTGGACAGACGTTGACAGCTAAGGTTTGCTGCCCGAATTAATTTTCGGATCGCAATTTGTTGTGGAATGGATAGTGTATAGGATGAATAAGTCCTTTGGGATATTTATCATCGTCGGCCAGACCCTGCTGCTGGCCAGCAGTATCGTAACCCTCTTCTCCGTGATGATGCCGGGAAGCACGAAAGCCCAAAGCGTCGTTTGCAGGGACGATAATACAGCCGGCCCCGCCGGCGCCACCGCTGCCGGTGGGAATGCCACAGCATGTGGTGCCGACGCGACAGCTAGCGGCGCCAACTCGACCGCGACGGGTTGGCGTTCGTCTGCCAGCGGCTCTCAATCGACCGCGACGGGCGCCGCTTCAACCGCCAGCGGCTCTCAATCGACCGCGACAGGCGGCGGTGTGACAGCCACGGGCTCCGAATCGACCGCGACGGGTGCATTATCAAACGCCAGTGGCTTCGAATCGACTGCGACGGGGCATAGTTCGACCGCCAGTGGCTTTGACTCCACCGCGGCGGGACATGGTTCTACCGCGACGGGGATCAGTTCTACCGCGACGGGGCATAGTTCGACCGCCAGCGGCCTCCAATCAACTGCGACGGGGCAAAGTTCGACCGCCAGCGGCTCCCGAACGACCGCAACGGGTGTGTTCTCAATCGCCAGCGGCGTCGAATCGACCGCGACGGGCGTGACCTCGAATGCCGCCGGGGATCAGTCGACCGCGGCGGGTGTACGCTCTCGCGCCCTCGGCCTCAACTCGACCGCGACGGGCGCATTCTCAACCGCCAGTGGTATCAACTCGACCGCGACAGGTCTCAGTGCGAACGCCAGCGGCGGCAATTCGACCGCGACGGGCGTATTCTCGCTCGCCAGCAGGAGCGGCGCTGCGGCCTATGGCCTAAGGGCAGCTGCAACCGGAGTAAACTCCGTTGCCATCGGGCACAACACATCGGCGAGTCGCACTAACTCAGCAGCCTTCGGCAATGGTGCCAACGTCACCCGTGATAACCAGCAGGTGTTCGGCACGATTACCAACACCTACACGACGCCGGGTATTACCTCTGCTGCCAGTACCACTGCACAGGGCGCGCCCACTCGCATTGTAACATCCAATGAAACTGGTGATCTGGCCGCGCAGACATTTGCCGAACTTGGCCTCGCCAACGGTGCTGACATCACCGCCCTACAATCGCAGATCGATGGTCTGGGCCGCCGCGATGAGGAACTGGCAGAAGGCATCGCCATTGCACTGGCGCTGGAAACACCGGATCTCAGGTCCGGCCAGACCTTCGCCATACGCATCGGCTATGGCAACTTCGATGGCGACAGTGCTGTCGGGTTTAGCGCCTCCGGGCTGGTCTCCAGAGGCGCCTTCGGGCCGACAAATTCCATCACACTTGATGCAGGCGTGGGATTTGGTGTCGATCGCGGCACTGTGGCGGCGCGCAGCGGTATCACCGTCGGCTGGTAAATCTACGGCAAAGCTCTGGCTCCCGATTGCAGCCCTAAGCGGTGTAACGAGCGGTTTTTGACGCGCAGTTGACGAATGAACCTGCCGGGCATGTATGACAATGACAGCTAAGTTCTACTCTTCGGTCGCGCTTCTGGCAGCGCTATTGCTTGGTCTGGCAGCACCGCCTGCGGCACAGGCGCAGGGAAGCGTAGTTGTGCCCGATGCCAGCAAAACATTGCTGCTGGTACGCAACGCACTCCTGACCCTGAACGACGCGGTTCAAACAGGCAATTTCACGGTGCTGCGCGACAAGGCCGCGCCCGCTTTCCAGCAGGCCAATACCGCCGCCCGCCTGTCGCAGATTTTCTCGCAGCTAACCAGGCAACGTGTTGATCTTGCCGTTGTCTCAATTCTGGTGCCGCGACTGAAGCGCGCGCCCCTACTGGAATCCACCGGGATGCTGCACATCACCGGTGAATTTATCAGCCCGCCAAGAAAATACGTTTTTGATCTTGTGTTCCAGCCGGTACGCGGTGTCTGGCGTCTTTACGGGATTTCGTTGAAGCCGGGGCAGGTCAAGCCCAAGGCCGTAGCAAAGCCGAAAGCAAAATCTGGCAGAAAACTCAAAAAGACCACCCGAAAGGCGCGGGGCAAAACCAGCGCCAGCAAAAAAGGCCGCGAAAATTAAAACTAAGCCACATAGAAATCATACCTATCCCTTTTAACCTGGAAAGCACATATCGGTGTTATTGGGTTCATGGCATTTCTTTGGAGGGGCTACCTGAGCTGAGGGGATAGGCATGTATAGATATATTAAACGCAGAAAGGGCGGCTCGACTCTCTGGCGACATGATGAGCGACCATCCCTGCTGTCTGCCCATGAAGCAACCTAAACAAACACGCCAAATCTCCTGCCTTGACGCCCACTGCTCCATAACGCGCCAGCGACTTTTCCCCAGCCTCACTGGCCAGACAACCGTCGGCACCATGATGGCATGGCACGCCCAATTAATGCACAAACCAAACGCCGGCAATCTGGGATGGTGCGGGTGTGGTCTATATGCTCCACGAACGTCTGAGCCACGGCGGGAATCGTATAACTTCACCATACGTGGCGATCCGGATAGTCGGTTGGCTCTTTGTTCCGCTCAGGGTCAATAGCTCGCCTCAGCTTGCCCAGTCAGTGACGGCAGGTCTACCTTCAACAGCAGACAATTTCACCCACACCTGCAATCGTCACAAAGGGCCATTTCCGAACATTCCAGACCCCAAACTCCTAAAAATAACTGAATAAAAAAAGCTTATTCGTCACCCGCCTAATAAAATTCACGCTATTTAATTGTCAGAACATTTTGAGAACTTTATAAATTTTTGACACTTTAAGGAGTCCGCGAAAAAACATTTCCTACAGCCAGGAGAGGCAACGTTGGAAAGCGCTTGCCGTTCCTATTTGTACGACGCAAAATCAACGGAAGGGCGACATGAAGCAGATCTTTTGGTTTCTAATGTTTGCAATTTTATTTTCGAATTCCGCGCTCTCGAAAAATAACGGTGCGAAGGAACGGTTTGTCTCACACGTTGCCTCTACAGAAAGCTACCCCGCTGCTGTAAAGATTATGAGGCCGCTTACAAATGATATACGTAATAAATTCATGCTCGAATTCCCTGTGGTCGAAGCCTTTGCACATCACGTGATTTTAAAGGGGAAAAAGTGGTTCAGAATTCGGTTAGGCCCGCCGATGTCTCGCAAAAAAAGTGAGTTGTTGTGTGAAAAAGTTAGGGCTATCGGGCACGATTTCTGCGAGCCAATTGATGTATACAAACTGGCAAAAACCAAACCTGGGTTTCATGGAGAGCTAGCGCTCAAGCCATTGGCTGACGGTCGCAACATGAAGCTGTTGTCTCCAATCAAGTTTGTAGATTCAGGCGGACGCACATGGGAAGTACCTAGCGGCTCAGTCACTGACGGCGCTTCGATTCCATCGCCGCTCTGGAGCGTTATTGGGTCACCGTTCACCGGAAAATATTTGATAGCTGCTGTTATTCATGATTTTTTTTGCAGGACAAAACATCGTAGTTGGATGCTGACACATGACGTATTCTACGAAGCCATGATAAAAAACGGAGTTGGAAAAAAGCGTGCTCTGCTCATGTATGCTGCAGTCTATCGCTTTGGTCCAAGATGGGTGTCAGGGTCAAGTCGATGTTGGGCTGGCTGCGGTGACCTTGTCTACCTTGACTCGGTAGAAATTGAACCCGAATGGAACGCCAGAACCTTTGAGAAATTGAGGCGGGAAATCGATTCGAATGATGATCTTGACCAAGAAAAATTGAAACGGATTATGGATGCTCAAACCATTGCTCACGGCATGTTCGACGAGGATACGGGCGCAAAGATGAAAGGGTACATCGTTTCTTATGACGAGGAGCTTTTGCCTAGCGGACCCAAGCGGACGTATTATGAGGGGGCAGCGCCAACCAGGTGGGGCGAAGAGGGGAGAAATCCATTCGAATTAAATATTACACCGGGAGCAAAAATATTTTCGGTAAGTTCATCAAAAAGAAATGGCGTCAAAGTTTATCGCGGTCCCGGCACTAAATATCGACAAGTAGGAACAATACCAAAGGCTGCAAAAAAAATATCGATAATTGGTTTTTGTCCAACAATATGGTGTAAAGTTAGGCACGAAAATATTGAGGGTTATGTCGATACAAGAAATTTGGTTGCGACCGACACTCCATAGTGACCTGCACTTGCCCACAGGGCGGATTCTAAGATTTGTTGCAACGCATTGATCAATACAATTTCCGCTTTGGGTCAAAAGTGAATATCTGTACTTGAGTATAAGTGTTCCGCTCACACAACAACTTCAGACATAGACAATTGTTTGCGAATGCTGTTACCGCGGGACCTTGTCGCGATGTATCGCGCCGGGGCAGCGGACGTCGCGCTGTGACGCGGCATCACTCATAAGGATCATCAAAGATGTCGTCGTCAGCTTGGGCGGGGGGCGATGGTTCCTCCGTCGGATCTGCTTGGTCTTCCTTTGATTTCAATATCGGTTTGGAAGAGAGGCGCTCTCGGCTGATGGCGAGCAACTGATCAAAACTCTCATCAGACATGCGTTGCATCGCCTCTGCCGTCCCAAACGGAATGGAGAGTTTCAGGGCATGAGGTGTGTGATTGCGAACGAATGCAGCAAAACTGGTGCTGTCGGAAGCCTTAGTCATCCCATTTAGAAACTCTGGCGTCGTGCGCATTTCAGGTGCCAGAACCCGGGCATCGCGATCCGAAACACCGCCGACGAGCTTGATGGCTGTGTTGGTCATGAGCGAAGCAGGTAGGTTGCGCGACAGTTGTCCTAGATACTGATGCGCCATGATCAATCCGAGATTGAATTTGCGCGCCTGGATCAAAAGATTGTCGATGTTGTCGTCGAAATACTCAGACGCTTCATCAATCCACAGGAATGTCGGGCGGCGTTGATTGCGGGGAACGGTGGCGCGTTCGAACGCGGCTTTCAGCGTCAGTGCGATGACATAGCGGCCAAAGATCGAGGAGGCCTCTGACTTCAAGAAATCCTTAGCTGTGTTGACAAGAACGATGCCGCCATTATTCAGCGTGTCAAACAAATCAAGCCGGTTCTCAGGCTGGGCAAACATGCGCTCGAAAGATGGATTTTGCAGAACACCATAGAGACGACGCAGGATCTGCTCGCGCGTTGCTTTATAAGGCGCTTCAAAAAAATGGTTCTCAAAAAATCCACGGGCGGTGGCAGGCAGAGCTTCGACCGCTGCCATATAAGGCGTTGCGTCTTCCAAGAGTTCGCGCAGGGTATGGATGGTGGCGCCTGGAATCGACAGCATCAGCTGGGCTAAAAAGCGGAACACCATCGCTTGCTTTTGCGTCAGTTCGGCTCCAAGAAGTCCACCAAAAATATAATCATAGATTTCAATGATGCCGGCGAGCACTTGTTCGCGATCACGCTGGTTGTAGTCCTGCAAGCGATCCGATTGAACATCAAACAGATTAAGTGAAGGTGGGAAGGCGACATCGGAAGGATCGACAATCAATAAACGGGAAGCAAGTGATCCTTCACGATCTGGATCAAACAAAGCAAGCCGCTTGATGGCCTCGATCATGTCACCCTGACTGTCGAGGATAACCATCGATGGAATGTCATCGGGAAGCCGTTGCAGATCCGAGGCGATCAAGTGTTGCAACATCTGGGTTTTGCCATGCCCGGTGCCCGCCAGCACATGCATGTGCTCGAAGCGGACAGCTTCTGGAATTGACAATGGAAGTTCAGCGACGAGAAGGGCTTCAAACGGCGTGCCTTTAAACACAGTCCGCGCCACCTCGTCAGGGGCGTGATCGCGAAACAGGTCGCCGGGTTTCAGACGCAGCGGCTTGGGGTTGGCAAGCCAATCCTCTAATGTTCGACCGTTGACAGCCAACATGTTACGAAAAACGCGATCCTGAACCCGCTCAAAGAAACCAAGCTCGCGCACGGTATCGTCTTCCAGTATGGCCACAAGTTCTTCAACGAGTTCAGAAGGGTTGCGAGCAAAGCTGATCAATGGTGCGGAGAGCGTAATAGTTCCAGACTGCTGCGACAGGGCAGGGAGTTGGCTGAGGATTTCACCAAGCATTGCTGTTGTGACGGCGTTCCAACGTTCTGTCGTATGCTCAAGTATCTCGAGATACTTGAGATGCTGGCGCAGTCGTTCTCGGTGCTCAATGGCATCCTTGATGGTGACGACAGCAGGATCACCGGGCGGTTCAGGGGCTTGGAACAGTTCCGGGCA
>JAVJHY011606901.1:0-10274 GCA_035593235.1 Phascolosoma agassizii | reverse complement strand
ACTCCGCAAGCCGCAACGGCAATTCGCGGTAGCTTCTAAGGCCGTGCTTGAAGATCTGAACATGGCAAGGACAGTTCATTGGCTTCAAAGCGTTGATCGCTTTTTCCCGTGCGTGTTCTTCGTCAACTTCGACGACGAGGCGGTCTCGAACTCGATCGGTGTTCTCTCGAGCATCATCTCCGCCGTGCTCGGAATTGTTCTCACCGTCGTGAGTATTGTTGTTCAACTTGCGGCTACTCGGTTCTCACCTGCAGTCACCGAGATGTTCTTTCGCGACCGAACGAACAAGACGGTGATGGCGCTCTACGTCATCGGCTGCGTGATGGGTTTTTGGACGGCGTTTGGAGTCAACACCGGCTGGGTTCCGCGGGTCAGCCTGACCGCCATGCTGGCGACCTCTACCCTGGGCTTTCTGGTGATGGCCCCCTACTTCGGCTACGTTTTTCGGTTCCTCTCACCCGAGAACGTCGTCCTTCGGATCAAGCGAGAAGCTAGCGTCGTTCCGCGCAGTGACGGCAGTGCTGCTGATCGTCAGGCAACCTCGCTGGCGCTGACCGAGCAACTCACTGACATCTCAATCAATGCGATCAGTCAGAAGGACAAGATCATTGCGACCGCGAGCGTCGATGCGGTCCGCGATCTAACTTGCACATACCTTGGCGACAAACCCGCTCCGACCAGCCAAGCCAAGAGAATCCAGCGCGCGTCCGGCAGGAGCCCCGCGACCTGCGGCGGCGTAAAGAAGATCCCCGCGCCCACCACGGAGGCGACGATCAGCATCGACGCATCGCCGAGCGTCAAGACGCGCTCAAGACGATCCCGAGGATCGGCCCCGGTCTCGGATTCCGCCCCAGGTACTGGCCCGGTCTCGAAGCCGCCGCTCAGCGGAGCCTCCTCTCTTCGGTTTCGCTCCGAATTTCCTCCGAATCGCGAACCACGCGCTCAGAGTTCGACGATCGCCGCTTGGCCTTCTAATTCCCGAGCTTGTTCAAGCACATGGCGATGATGGCTAAAGAGAAGGATCTGAGTTTTCTGTGACAGATCTGCCAGCACGGCGAGGGTCGCGCGCGAACGCTCATCGTCGAATTCAACCAGGATGTCGTCCGCGATGAGTGGCAGAGTTTCTCCCCGTTCCGCCGTTGCCTCAAGCGTTGCCAACCGGAGCGCAAGAAAAAGTTGGTCGCGAGTTCCGGTACTCAGCTGACCGACCGATTTTTTCTCACCTTCCGTATCGACCGCACGCAGCTCAGGCCGACCACCATCACCAAACACGCTCTCGATATCGGGATAGCGCCCCACCGTCAGACGTGAAAAAAGTTCCGCCGCGCGACCGAGGACCGGACCTTGGTTGCGCTCACGATACTGATCGATCTCACGCGCGAGGATACCGCGCGCAAGACACAGCGTCGCATAACGTCGCGTGTCGGAAGCAAGCGTTGCGAGTATCGCCTGCCCTTCCGCCGCAAGCTCCGCGACCTCCCCCCCGCCGCCCATTTGCTCGAGCGCCTTGTTCAGTTCGCCGCGCCGTTCCAGGATCTGCTCCCGCTCTTCTCCCCAAACCTCAAGCTCCGACGTCAATGCTGCTATCCGCGGTGAAAGCGCGTCTCGATCGACAGACTTCGCTTCAACCGCCAGTTCGTCGAAGGCACGCCCTTCTCCGGCTTCGACGAGCTGGGCCTCGGCGGCGTCAAGCTGGCGAGATGCTTCCGCTCGCGCGCGTGACTGCGCGATCGCGACCTGGAAGTCAGCTTCATCCTCGATCGAAGCTTCGGCACGCAGCACATCGAGTTCCTCGATCGCAATTGCAAGCGCTCGCTGCGCGGCAGTTTTCTTTTCATTCCCTTCTTGAAGCTCAGTCTCCGACTGAAGCCGCGTCGCCTCTTGTTGCTCGGCCTCGGACAAACGGTTTCGGAGAACCCCGACCGATTCCAAGATGTCGACCCCATCGGCCAAGCAATCCGCCGCGCACCGGGACAGCAGATTTTGAAGGCTCGATTCGAAGCGGGCGATATCAGTGGACATCTTTGCGACACGATCAGCGAGCTCATCCCGCTCTTTGAGCAAGCTAAAGAGAGCGTTCAACGAAGAGAGACGTTCATCCACCTCGATCGGTCGCGGCGATTCCGACAACCCCAGCCCGGAGACCGCCACGCGCCAATCACGCAGCAACGCTTCTTGGGCCTCCAAGAGTCTTCCGTACTCAACCTCAGCTTCTCCCAGATGCGCGACAGCCTTCGACTCGTCCGCCGTATTGCGATCAACTTCCCGAACGGCATCTTCCAGTTTCTGCAACGTCGTATCCGTCACGGCGATTGCATCATCAAGCCGCTCCGACGTTCTCTCGGGCAGAGCTTCACTTGTCTGACCGTCCGACAACGTGTCTCTCAATTCCGCCAGAGCAGCGTCTCGATCTTCGCATGCGGTATCAAGATCACGACCGAAACTTCTCAGATGCTGCGTCTCATCACAAAGTCGGCGCAGTCGCTCCGACCACGCGCGCATTTCAAGCGGCGTTCCGGGATCGATCTCAAATTCGCGCCAGACCGCACTCCACTGCGAATCAAAGTCCGTTTCGCGCTTGCGCCACTCTTGCTGAGCTTCGTGAATCTCCGCCTTCTCGGCCTCAGCCGCCGCTAGATCCCGGCCTAATTGAGCTGCCCGCGCAACGCGCTTGGCATCATCGCGAAGCCGATCTGCAATCTGATCCGCTGAATCGACCTCCGCTTCGAATCGATCGGGGAGCGCTCCATTCAATTCCTCGACCGGTCGTCCGCGCTCGGTTCGAAGCGTCTGCCAAGTCGCATCGCGCGCGGCGCGCCGCCGGTCGCGCTCCGCGTCGCTCGGCACTTCGCCTTCCGCTTCCATCCCGTCCCGTTCATTTCTCAATTCGCGGCTGCGTGCCTCGACGCGCTCGAACGCTTCCTCCAGTTTCTCGCCGTCGCGCTGGATCGATGCTGACGAATCGGCGAAACGCTCGATAGTTTCCACGCTCGGAAACGCAACTTGGTCGACACGATCGAGGTCCCCCCCCCAATACTCCAGGCGAGCCAGCGACCGCTCACACTCTTCGCTGGCCGCCATACATTCAGAACGCAAATTCGCGATTCGATCGTCGATGTCTCCAAGCCGCTTTGCCCGTTCAATCGCACGTCGCAGTGGCGTCGGATCACCGGCGTCCGCGGCCGCTGACATCACGTCTCGAGCACGAGCGAGATCTCGCTCGGCGACTCGCTTTTTCTCTTTCGCCCCGTTGAGATTCGCCTCACCCTGAATCTGCTGGCGAGCCATTTCGCGCAGCGATTTTTCGCGAGAATGAGCGCTTCGATATTGGGCGAGATCCGCGCTCTCGCCGGCGCCGTCCACGTGGTGACCCATCGTCTCCAAAACCGAATTCACTTCGGCTTGCAAGCCGTCGAGTTTGCGCCGACGGATCGGCAGATGGTCGAACAGATCGCGGTATCCACCCTCTGTCGCAAGAAGTCTCTGGATCTCGTCGCGGTACTGGATGAGCTCTGGATGGATTTCAAGATTCTCGATCTTCGCTTCGAGTCGACTCACAGTCTCCATCGTGCTCGCCTGCTGCTCGATTGCGATCGTCCGCGCATCGCGCGCCGCCTGCAGCCGATCCTCGAATCCTTCTGCGAGAATCGGCACGTCGCTGATTTGGGTGACTGCCTCTAGGGCCTGTGCGTGCGTAGCCAACAGGGGCAGCGTCGTCCGAATCCGGCCCAGGCGAACGACATCAGCGTTATGTCCCTCAATATCGCTCGCCAGGGCCGCGAGTCGCTCATCGACCTGCTCAACCTCTCCGGACGCCTCGGCCCAGGTCGCGGCGCCTAACGACTTATTCTTGATTTGTTCTCGAATTTCCTTATAAGACTTCAGCGCGGTGTTGATCTTTCGCTTCTTCGCGAGCGGCGTAAAAAGCACTTCCGCCTCGGCATCCATCGATTCGAGGACATTTCTCAGATTCCCCGACCCGAGTCCTGCCGCAAAAAGCGCTCGACCGATTTCTCCATCGTCCTCAAGCAGCGCCTCGGACCCTTGACTCAACTCTGCATGATCGAGCCCGTAAAAATTCCCAAAGACCGCTTCCGGAATCGACGCGATGAGCTCCAACAATCGCGCACTCTCGATCGGCCTCTCGCTTTGACTCTTGTCACCGGTCGCGAGGGAAAACTCAAGCAACGTGTGTCCGGGTTTCTTGCGCCGTACAAATGCAACTTCTTCGCCGTCGGCGAAGACGACGCGCCCACCGATTCGCAGTTCCTGTTTTTTGTGAACAAAGTCGTCAGTCGTCCGGGCAGGGATCTCATAGAGAAGGTCGTGCACGGCGCGCAGCGCTGAACTCTTACCCGCCTCGTTGGCGCCGTAGATCAGACACAGCCCGGCCGGCTCTTCATTCGAGTCTCCGAAGACAAGGCGCCTCTCTGTGAAAGGACCGAATGCCTTGAGGTAAAGCTCTCGAAACCTCATGACCGATCCGCCCCTTCAAGGAGTCTCGACAGCAGCAGTTCGCGCACGTCGGGGAGCAATTCGCGCAACGCGTCAAAATCTGCGGGATCAAAGAATTCCGCATCACCTTGCTTCATTTCCGTCGGCAATCTCTTCGACAGCGCCCGTAGCGGCGCCATCCAACTTTCGTCTCCGACTGCCTCAGGATCTGCCGAACCCGACTCCAAGTCTGCAATCAATCGAAGGAGTTCCCCGAGCGCATCATCGCGAGCGAGTTCGTTTGCCAACTCTCGGATCGGCCGTGTCTCGAAAACGATCTTCTCGACAAAAACACCCTCGCCGCTGACTGCGGACGCCGCGCCGCGAAACTCTTCGATCCACCGATCCCGGTCGCGATGGAGTTCGCTGTGGGACGGCGTCGCACCGGTCAGCACAAGACGAACGACCAACAGTCGGTCCGCATCCTCCGCCGCCCGAGCGAGTTCTGCTTCGATCCGGTCGCGTGCCTCAAGCCCATCCGCAACGTCCGTCAAATCGACTTCAATTCGCTCCCATCGCACGACATCGAAGGCGTGATGTTCAACGGACTGCACTTCCCCCGCATCAACCTCGACGATGACCGCGCCCTTGGCGCCTAACTCACGCGCGTGACGCCCTTGAAGGTTCCCCGGAAAGACAATCCAGGGATCCCTCGAAACTTCTTCGTAGGCGTGCACGTGTCCGAGGGCCCAATAGTCATACCCTTTCGAATGAAGCGTCGCGACCGATGTGGGCGCGTAGTTGCCGTGGGGTGCGCGGCCGGTCAACGATGTGTGGAGAAGCCCGATATTAAAACGACCGCCTTCGCCAGCTGGGTAGTCGGCAGCCAAGTCATCTGTCACGGACCGCGTCCGAAAACTCTGGCCGTGAATCGCCACCGCGAGTTCCTCGATCTCAACGGTCGTCGCTTTCTTGTTCGGATAGAAGGTGACGTTTAGGGGTAGCGCGAGCTCCTTTGTGATCTGGCTGGCAGCGTCATGGTTCCCCGCGATGAGATGGACCGGGATTCCGGCGACATTCAGCCGCTGCATCTGGTCAACAAAGAAACGGCCCGTCTGGTAGTCCTTCCAGTCCCCGTCGTAGAGATCCCCCGCCAGCAAGACGAAATCGACCTCTTCCTCGATCACGAAATCGACCAATCGGATGAACGCCTGCCGAGGCGCCCCTTTAATCGCGTCAATGGGGGCGCCCTCATAGCGTTCGAGACCTCGGAGTGGACTGTCGAGGTGAATGTCTGCGGCATGAATAAATCGAAACAAAAAGCCTACGCCCTCCCGGTCTCCACTCATTGTAGTCGCGACTGCGCCAGATTCGGTCATGGATGGTGAATCCGGACAATTTTTTGAGGGGCTGATCACAGGGTAGCGGGGTAGCGGTCGCAGACCGGCCGCCTGCGACCGCTACCCCGCCCTAGTCCCCAAGATCGCCACGCACCGCTGCATTCAGAACCGCCGTGAACGTTGCATCGACAATGCTCGGGGCATCCCCCACACCATAGAGACGGCGCCCATCGTCGAAGATCAGCTCGACGTAAGCGGCCGCGCTGGCATCAGCGCCGCTTCCAATCGCGTGTTCATGATAGTCGCCGACCTTAAATTCTTGGCCTGCCGCATTCGAGAATGCATGCACGAACGCATCCACGGGTCCCGCTCCAACGCCATGCAATGCGATCCGTCTGTCACGCCACTGCACTTCGGCACGGACCACGTCCGTCCGACCGTCTGCACCCGAGGTCACGGAGCGCCTCCCAACGAGGCGAGGTCCATCGTCTCCCTCAGCCCCGCAAGCCAGATAAGTCCGCGCGAAGAGCCGATGAATCTGCTGCGCATCGATCTCTTCGCCGCTTTTGTCCGCGTCCTCCTGAACGATCCGCGCAAACTCGATCTGCATGCGTCTCGGCAGCACGTAGCCAAACTCTGATTCGAGGACGTACGCGATTCCACCCTTCCCCGATTGGCTGTTAATTCGAATCACTGCCTCATACGTTCCGCCGACGTCCGCCGGATCAATGGGCAGATAGGGAACCTCCCAACTCTCGTCGGTCCGCTTTTGAACGGCCGACAATCCCTTCCGGATCGCATCTTGATGGGAGCCGGAGAATGCCGTGAAGACCAGCTCCCCGGCGTAGGGGTGTCGCGGATGAACCGGCAGTCGATTCGCGTGTTCGACACTCCGCACGATGCGGGGCAAGTCGCGGAAATCGAGTTCCGGATCGATGCCCTGGCTCATCAAATTGAGGGCCATCGTCACGATGTCAACGTTCCCGGTCCGCTCACCGTTTCCGAAGAGCGTGCCTTCAACGCGATCTGCGCCGGCCAAACAGGCGAGTTCCCCAGCCGCGACCGCGCACCCTCGGTCGTTATGCGGATGTGCGCTGAGCGTCACCACATCACGGCACGAGATCGCTTGGCCGAATGCTTCCACTTGATCGGCGTAAACGTTTGGCGTCGCCATCTCGACCGTCGCAGGCAGATTCAAGATCATGGGCACCTCATGCGTGGGTGCAATCACATCCACAACCGCCTCACAAACCTCCACCGCGAAATCGATTTCAGTCCCCGAGAAACTCTCCGGCGAGTACTCGGAGCGCAGCTCACCGCCTTCGTGGACGTCGGCCAGGGCACGAATCTGCTTCGCTGCGCCTACGGCGATGTCCCGAATTGCGGCCCGATCCGCACCAAAGACCACATCACGCTGGAGGGGGGACGTCGAATTGTAAAAATGTACGATTGCGCTCTCGGCCCCGCGAATGGCTTCGAAGGTCCGATCGATCAGATTAGGGCGACACTGCGTGAGCACCTGAATCGTGACGCCTTCGGGCACGAAGCCATCCTCAATCAATCGACGTACGAAATCGAATTCCGTCGCCGACGCGCTCGGGAAACCGACTTCGATTTCGCTAAACCCCGCATCCACAATCGTTTCGAAGAGACGGATCTTTCGATCCCATCCCATCGGCTCGACTAACGCTTGGTTTCCGTCACGCAGATCCACACTGCACCATCGCGGTGCCCGTTCGAACACTTTCTCGGGCCAGCTACGGACGAATCCCTCGATCGCGACCGTCTTCGGGTAGCGCCGGAAGGGCATCGCTCCCGCGCGTCGCCCCGCACCACAACCGCCTGAGGCCGCCACGCCCCGTTCACTCTTATTCGTCATTTCATCGACCATTGCTGTTCTCCTCGCCCACTCCCACTGATCTGGACCGAGGAGAACGACCGCGCGTGCATGCCGCACCCGAGTTCGTTTCCAAGACTCGGGTGGAGTCGTGCGCGGTTTGGCTGGGTCGCGGACGGATTCTCGCAGAACGCAGGAACCCGAAAACGACAAAGCCCTCTCCGGCCAGATCGGCGGGAGAGGGCTTTGTGGTTTGTCGTTTCGGATTTTTCGATCTGACTGGAGGCCGCTTCTTCAGCGGCTTCGGTCCCGAATGGACGCCTACGCCTCTCCCGCCTTGATAAGCAAGATTTGCTCATCAAGCGTTAGATCTAGCTCTAGGGCTAGGCGGAATTGCTTCCGCGCGTGTTGGTTCTGCATGCCGTCCATATCGTCTAATTAGAATACGGCCGGACAGGCGTCAACCTTGAGTGGCTGAAAGCGCCATCTCGGGCGCCGCGCGGATCAACCCCCTTCGGCGATCCGCGCGAGGGCCTCGAGCTAACCCACGCCGGAGAGATCGATTCGCTTACCCCAACGTTTCTGGACCGCTCGCCGCGTGGCCGGTACGGCGGCGAGCTGCGGGTCTCGCTCGATCTCGTCTCGGGCGATGTTTCGGGCTGCGCCCACGAGCAACGTATCTCGCAGTAGATCCGAAATCCGAAGCTCAGGCAAATGACCACTCTGACGCGTTCCCAGAAAGTCGCCCGGGCCGCGGATCTCGAGATCCGCATCGGCAATCTTGAAGCCATCGCGCGTCGATGTCATCGCCCGCAGCCGCATCTCACTCTTCTCGCTGCTGGCTCGCGCGACCAACACGCATTGCCCTCCGGCCTCGCCGCGACCGACGCGGCCGCGCAGCTGATGAAGTTGAGCGAGCCCAAAGCGCTCGGCATGCTCGATCACCATGAGCGTCGCGTTCGGCACGTCGACGCCGACTTCGATGACGGTCGTTGCGACGAGAATCGAGGTCTCGCCCGAACTGAAGCGCTGCATGGCGTCATGACGCGCCGTGGAATCGAGCTGGCCGTGGACGACGTCGACGCGCTCGTCCGGGAAGGCGCGGGCGATCTGGTCCGCGGACTCGATGGCCGAGCGCAGATCGATTTTTTCGCTCTCTTCGACTAACGGATAGACGACGTAGACTTGTTCGTTCCGCGACAGCGCTTCGCGCATCAATTCCATCACACGCTTCCCCTCTCCAGCGCGCAGCAAAACAGTCTCGATGGGTTTGCGGCCCGGCGGTAATTCGTCGAGGACAGAAAGATCGAGTTCGCCGTAGAGCGTCATGGCGAGACTCCGCGGAATCGGCGTCGCGGTCATCACGAGGCGGTGCGGAAACCGGCCGTCGGGCCTCGCCGCGGAGAGCGCCGCCCGCTGCATCACGCCGAAGCGATGCTGTTCATCGACGATCGAAAGCACGAGATCGCGGAAGACGACCTCCCCTTGCACGAGCGCGTGCGTTCCCACCACAAGATCAATTTCGCCCATCGCCAACAGACCCCGAACGGCCTTGATCTCGGCACGTGGAAGCGAAGCCGTCAGAAGACCGATGCGCAGCGGCATCGCACCCGCCGCCGCTGTGATCATCGCTTCAAGCGTTCGAAAATGTTGCTCTGCCAAGAGTTCTGTCGGCGCCATCAAAGCCGTTTGGCCACCGCACGCCGATACCGCAACGGCAGCGAGAATCGCGATCACCGTCTTGCCGCTCCCAACATCCCCTTGCACGAGTCGGTTCATCGGATAAGTCCGCCCGAGGTCGCCCAAGATATCTTTCACGACACGCCGCTGCGCGCCAGTCAATCGAAAGGGCAACGCCTTAGCGGCGTCGCGCGACTCGGGTCGCGTCGCGTCAATCGCGACACCCGGCCGCTGCGCCGACTGGGCTCTGCGCATCGCGAGCCCTAATTCGAGCAAGTAAAGCTCCTCGAGCACCAATCGTTCATGCGCGGGTGAAGTAAAGGCATCGAAGGCGCGGATGTCGACATCCGCACCCGGTTGATGAAGAACGCGCAACGACTTCGAGACTGCTGGGAGCCCGCGCTCAAGGACAACCGCCTCCGGCAAATGTCCAACGACGAGATCCGCGTAGGCATCCACAGATTGAGAGACGAGGCGCCGAAACGTTCGGGGGTTCATGCCCTCCGGCGCAGAGTAATTGGGAACAACGCGCGCGTGGTCGACGTCCTCGCTCGCTGCTTTTGATTTCTTGCGCGAGGCAGCGGCCGACTTCGAAGGCACGCCGCGCCCCTTGTCGCTCGCGCTCTTGGGCACGGGCTCGGAGTCCGCCGCAAAGGGAGACTCGATCACCTCGACTTCGGGATGCAAGAGTTCTTTCGAGAACCGGTACCGCTTCACGTCGCCACTGACCAGAAGCCACCGGCCCTTCGTGACTTGATTGGCGAGGGCCTCGCCCCCGCGAAACCACTTGAGCGTCACGACGGCCTCGTCATCGCCCACCACTGCCTGAAAGATCTTCCCGAAGCGACCGCCGCGCCGCGTCGGCGCCCAGTCCACGATCTTCACCTCGGCGATAAAGGTCGCGTTCTGCCCGACGACCAGTTCGGAGACGGTGGAAACACGGCGCCGATCCTCGTAGCGTGTCGGAAGCCAAAAGAGCAGAT
>JAVJHY011606792.1:0-10275 GCA_035593235.1 Phascolosoma agassizii | reverse complement strand
TGGCATGGCCTGCGGGCACCTGATCGCACATCACCACCCTGTCTTCCGGTATTTGTTTGCCTGATTCGATGATGCGTTGCCCTTCATCCCGTGGTCCCTTGAAGTACATCAGGTGACCGCCCTCGATCCGGGATGGATCGTGCAGGTTGATGACAACCGTGAAACCGACCAAGTCGTGGTGCCAGCCGATAATTTCACCGCCTGGTTCCTCATTACTGTAATTAATTTGGCAGCCCAGATGGGCCATGGTGTGGGGGGCCAAAGGGGTGTGAAACATATCCGAGAGATAATCGATGATCTGGGGACATGCCATAAGATCGCGCAGGAAACGCGATTGATACTGGCCATAGTAAATATTTCGCCGTCGCCGGTCACCGGTGACCATTCGAGGTTCCAGCAACGCCAGCACGTCCTGCATTGTGGCGAGTCCCTCATCAGACAGAATACGTACAGGCGTGGTTGCGGCGATGGGCGAGGCGAATTGCCGGGCTTCTTCGGGGGTGTAGCTGAAGTCCTGTAACGTCAAGATTTCTGCCGGTGCTTCCAGCGCCAGATGGCGGGCAGGGTCAAACACCGGTTCATCATCAATAAAGGAGAACCCGGGTGGCAACGTTTTCGGGGCGGTGTTTTCATCGGCGAGCATGGCGTTTCTCCCGGATAGTTGAGCAAGAACGATGTTTTGTCATGGTAATCACAGATCAATATTCCCGTCACGCTCAACAAATTCATGGTTTCAGCAAATACTATCCCACGCCGGATCGGGGCCGAACTGTTCCACCATGAAATCCACGAACAGGCGTACCTTGGCGGACAGGTGTCTGTTATGCGGATAAACGGCGTAAATGCTGGCATCCTCATGGGTGTAATCCGTGAGGACGGGTTCCAGATTACCGGCCTTCAAATCATCGCAGGAAATGAACGACGGTGTGGCCAGCACGCCAAGGCCTTGTCTGGCTGCGGCCAGCAGGGCATCGCCGTTGTTGGTGGAAAAGCTGCCCGATATGCGAACGCTGGTCTCTTCTCCATGGGTGTCGATAAAGGACCACTCATTCCCTGAGGAGAGATACTTGTACATAAGACAGTTGTGATGGCGCAGCTCATCCGGTGTCTGCGGCCAACCGTGTTCATTCCAGTATTCCGGGCTGGCGCAGATAATGCGGCGGAAGGGGGCCAGTTTGCGCGCAATCAGGGTGGAATCGGCCATTCTGGATATGCGTATAACCAGATCGTAGCCTTCGGCCACCACATCCACCACGCGATCATTCAAATCCATGTCTACCTGCAAATCCGGGTACAGCTTCATGAAGTCCGAAATGACCGGGGCCAGATGGCGGATGGAGAAGCTCGTAGGGCCGTTGATTCTAAGCAATCCCCGTGGTGTTTCCTGCAATTCCATGACCGAGCGCTCGGCATCGTCCAGTTCGGCAATGATGCGCTGACAGCGTTCATAAAACGCCTGCCCCACCTCGGTGGGGCTCATGCGGCGGGTTGTACGGTTGAGCAGACGCGCGCCCAAACGGTCTTCCAGTTTGGCGACCTGCTTGGATATGGCGGACTTGGTCTGGCCCAAAGCATCCGCAGCGCCGGTGAAACTACCCATTTCCACCACACGGGTAAATGCCTGAATACCGCCCAATGACTCCATTATTGTATCCTTACAAGAAACAGTATTATTCAATTATAGCTAATTGTGTAATTAATGGAACTTAATTATCTTTCCGGCATGAACAAATTGCAAAACGTCAATTCAACCGGAGAAAACACCATGACCAATATTTTAGTCGTCAATTCCAGCCCTAACCCCGATAACAGCACCAGCCGCGCGCTTACCGAACAGTTCACCGAGCAATTTCAGGGCGTCGTGCCGCAAACATCCATTGTTCACCGCGATGTGGGCCTGAACCCCATCCCCCATGTGGATCAGGACATGGTTGGTGCCTATTACACACCGGCAGGCGAGCGCTCGTCTGAACAGAACGATATTCTGGCCCTGTCCGATGCTATTGTTGATGAAGCCGAAGCTGCCTATATCATCGTCATTGGCTCGCCCATGCATAATTTCGGCATCACTTCGGGCCTTAAGGCCTGGATCGATCATCTGGCCCGGGTCGGGCGCACCTTTAATTATACCGACAAAGGGCCGGTGGGCGCGCTAGGTGGCCGCAAGGTCTTCGTTATGACCGCCCGAGGCGGATCGTACGGTGAAGGCTCACCCGCCGCCGCCATGGATATGCAGGAGCCGTATTTGCGCACCGTGCTCGGGTTTGTGGGTCTCGATGACGTGACCTTCATTCATGCTGAAGGCATGGCAGGTGGTACAGCCGGACGTGATGCAGCCGAAGATGAAATTCGCAGCATCGTGGATTCGCAAACTGCCCTGGCCGCATAGGCACCCATTTCCAATTTACTTGCAGGAGAATTTTAATGTCTGAAGAAAGATTAGTCAGCCATGGCGCGTTGGTTCTGCGTCTCGCCCTCGGTATCATGTTTGTGGCTCACGCCCTGCTGAAGGTGCTGGTCTTTACGATACCGGGTACGATCGGGTTTTTTGAATCCGTTGGTTTTCCGGGGTTCACCGCCTATCTGGTGATCGCGGCTGAACTGGCTGGTGGTACGGCCCTGATCCTGGGCTTATATGTGCGGCCTGTCTCGCTGGCACTGTTGCCGGTTTTACTGGGCGCGGCCTGGGTGCATCTACCGAATGGCTGGGTATTTTCGGCTGAAGGTGGCGGATGGGAGTACCCTGTGTTCCTGACCATCGCTGTGCTGGTTCAGGCTCTGATCGGGGCCGGTTCCCTGGCGGTCAATCAGCCGTTTGGTCAACTGAGCTTTCGCGGACAGAATGCTTAACCCAATAACGGGTATATGTATATGTAAGGAAAGATCATGGGTAAACTCATAGACGGTATCTGGCGCGACGAAGGGTATGACACCAAGTCAACGGGCGGCAAGTTCGTGCGCAAGGACAGCGCGTTTCGAAACTGGATCACGGCGGACGGTTCCGCCAACTCGAACGGCGAAGACGGGCCAAACAGCGAAGATGGGTTTATGGCCGAGGCCGGGCGGTATCACCTCTATATCTCCAATGCCTGTCCGTGGGCGCACCGGACCATGATTTTCCGTGCCATCAAAGGTCTGGAAGACATGATCAGCGTTTCCGTGGTTGATCCTCTCATGGCTGAAAATGGCTGGACCTTTTCTGATGGCCCCGGTTGTATCCCTGATACGGTGAACAATGTGCGTTATCTGCACGAAATCTACACCCTCGCGGATCCCGCTTACACGGGTCGGGTAACGGTGCCGGTTTTGTGGGACAAGCAGCGCGGCACCATTGTCAGCAACGAATCGGCAGAAATCATTCGCATGTTCAATACAGCATTCAATGATTTGCCGGGCGCCCATCGGGATTTGAATTTCTACCCTGAGCATTTGCGCGCTGAAATCGATGCCATTAACGAGCGCATATATCACACCGTCAATAACGGGGTGTATAAAGCCGGGTTCGCAACATCGCAGGCGGCGTACGATGAAGCCGTTACGGCATTATTCGAAACGCTGGATTGGTTGGACGAACGCCTGTCCACGCAACGATATCTAGTGGGGGCCGAGATAACAGAGGCCGATTGGCGATTGTTCACCACTCTGGTCCGATTTGATCCGGTTTATGTGGGGCACTTCAAGTGCAACATCCGCAGACTCGTCGACTATCCACACCTGTGGGCTTTCACGCGCGAACTCTATCAGATGCCGAGTGTGTCAGGTACAATCCATATGGATCACATCAAGGGTCACTATTACGGATCACACACTAGCGTCAATCCCACTGGCATTGTGCCTGCTGGCCCGACGTTGGATTATGATCAACCACATGGCCGAGGCCATTTTTGAGGGAGTCATATGATATGGCTATGCGCAAAATTACTGAAACGATCCAGGCTCAGGATACCAGCGATGGGGCAGGGGTTCGTCTGAAACGCAGTATCGGATCCGGTCAATTGGATTTGTTGGACCCGTTCCTTCTATTGGATGAATTTGGCTCTGATGACAGCAGTGATTACATCGCTGGGTTTCCCGATCATCCTCATCGTGGGTTCGAGACCGTAACGCTGATGCTTGATGGTGTCATGCGCCATGAAGACAATGCCGGAAATGGCGGCTCGTTACTTCCCGGTGGTGTTCAGTGGATGACGGCAGGGCGTGGCATTGTTCATTCTGAAATGCCGGAAACTCGCGAAGGGCTTATGCGTGGGTTCCAACTCTGGGTTAATCTTCCCGCACGAGACAAGATGTCAGAACCACGTTACCAGAACATTGAACCGGAGGATGTCCCCGAAATAGAAACCGGAGACGGCGCCGTGGTTCGTATTATTGCAGGAAATGTCGAGGGAGTTGAAGGTGCCGTAACCGGTATTGCGGTTGATCCAACCTATCTTGAAATTTCCCTAACCCCGAATGGTCGTTTGGAGATTCCCCTTCCCGTTGACCATCAGGCTTTCGTCTATTTGTTTGAAGGCAGCGCATCTGTAGAAGGTGACGAACTGAAGAAATCCAACCTTGGTATATTAAGCCGTGGCGATGGTCTCGAGATACTTGGTGGAGATGATGGGGCGAGATTGATTATGGTTGCCGGTGCGCCTTTGAATGAACCCGTGGCTCGATATGGCCCGTTCGTTATGAATACCCGCGAAGAAATTCAACAAGCAATTGAAGATTACAGATCGGGGAAATTCTAGACCCATCATTGTTATGATTGTTCCCAAGCGTGTGGTTTCCATGGCATCTTCACCAGGTGATTATTGAATAGGACGTACATGGCCCGGCCAAAAAGACCTGGACTGCGCAAGCTCATTGCCACGTGCCCGCATATGCGGCGCGTGTCAGAGCTTGCGGGCTTGCCTCCGCCGCGCGGGCTGGAACAGGGATTTGCCACCTTGTTGAGGATTATTGTGGATCAGCAGGTCTCCACTCAATCCGGGGCGGCCATCTGGCGCAAACTGGAACAAACGCTGGGACCCATTTCGCCGCCCGTTATATTGCACGCGGGCGAAGAAGGATTGCGCGCCTGTGGGTTCAGTGGTGCCAAGGCGCGCTATGGCATGGCCCTGGCAATGGCTGTGACAGACGGCACGGTTGATCTGGAGAAATTGCCCCGTATGAGTAACCAGCGGGTGGAAGCCGCCCTGACCCAGATCAAGGGTATTGGTCGCTGGACGGCGGAAATTTATCTCATGTTCGCGCTGGGGCGCGCCGATATCTGGCCCGCCGGTGATCTGGCCGTGGCGGAAGCGGCGGGACGCCTGCTTGATCTGCCCACCCGTCCCACTATCAAGGAAATGGATGAAATCGGTGAGCAATGGCGACCGTGGCGATCAACGGCGGCGGTTATGCTGTGGCACTACTATCGCCACTCGCGGGCCCGTTCTGGTGGCGAGCCGGGCGTATCCTGAGTTGATTTTGGTTTGAAACTGATCTGGCCAAAAATGGACATTTTCTCAGGCACCGGTTTCCGCTAGATTACAGCAACTGAATAGCAGTGAATTTCTGAAGCGGAGTAACGGACGATGACGCGCGCAAATGGTGTTGATCTATACGCATTGATCAAAGATCACTCAGATGGATTTTCAATGGATAAACAGTTTTATCTGGATGAATCCGTGTTTGAAGCAGACCTGGAAGGTATCATCACGCCCGCATGGCATTTGATTGATCACATATCCCGAATCCCTAATGCGGGTGACTATTTCCTGTTCGAACTGGCCGGCGAGTCCATCATTGTTATTCGGGGCAAGGATGAAGAAATTCGTGCCTTTTACAATGTGTGTCGCCACCGGGGATCACGTATCTGCCGCGAAGAACAGGGCAACGTGCGTATGCTGCGGTGCCCCTATCATGCCTGGTCCTATGATCTGGACGGCAGCCTGAAAGCTGCCCGGTTGATGCATGAGAGTTTTAATGCCGATGATTACGGACTGCACCCCTGTCATATCAGGGTTTGTGAAGGCTTGATTTTCTGTTGCCTGGCCCAAGACGAAGCCCCGGATTTCGATGATCAGATGAACCCGCTGTTGCCTTTTCTAGAACTCCATGACCTGGCCAATGCCAAGATTGCCCACCGGGCATCGTATCCCACCGAGGCCAACTGGAAACTGGTCATGGAAAACTTCTATGAATGTTATCACTGTATGCCCGCTCATCCGGAATACTGCGAAGTGCATCCCAAAGATTATGTGCTGGCACTAGGTGGCGGTGAAGGCTCTGGGCCGAAGGAATCACTGGAAGAATACCGGCCCCAAATGGAAGCCTTCGATAAACTGGCGGAATCCATGGGACATGTGGCGGGCCGCTCGCCAGAAGATAACGAGAATTCTCCTTACTTGCGCGGTGCAAGTCGCACGGCGATTAAGGAAGGCTATCTTTCCGAAACGAGAGACGGCACACCAGCAGGCCCGCTCATGGGAAAATTCAACGATTGGGATGGCGGGTATACGGGTGTCACGCTCAATCCATTTTTCACCATGCTGGCCACCAATGACTTTGCCACCCTGTTCCGCTTTATCCCCCGCGATGCCACCTATACGGATGTGGAATTGATCTGGCTGGTGGGCCCGGATGCCGAAGCCGGTAAGAATCTGGATGTGGAGAAGATGATCTGGATGTGGGATGTGACCACCATCGCCGACAAGACCATTATCGAAGATAACCACGCGGGTGTGTTGTCGCGCAAATACCAGCCCGGACCCTACTCACGCCATGAAGCCGGCACCAATGAGTTTGTTCGCTGGTATGTGAATCGCCTGACGGACGTTCTTGTGCCGTGGATGACCTATAAGATTTGATCGGCTACACTCTCCGCCTACATGCCACCTGAACAAATGAGCAGGAGTAGCCGCAATGCCGTTTATCGTCCGTGACCCGGAAGGCAACATCGCCGGTGTCTATAACCAGGCTGTGGAAGGCGGCGAGGAAGTAGCCGCCAACGACCCGGGGCTTGTTGCATTCCTGCAGGAAACGGCACCGGGTGCCGCACCGGAAGGCGACTGGGTCAATTCCGATTTGGCCCTGGCCCGCGTTATGGAGGATCTGGTGGATGTCCTGATTGAAAAGAACATCATCAATTTCACTGACTTCCCCGAAGGCGCTCAACAAAAACTGATGGCCCGGCGCGGTATGCGCAAGGAATTCGCCTATGTAGCCGACCTGTTCGGTGCGCCCGACGACGACGCCAGCGGTGGCGGCGGTGAGGGTGAGGGGTTTCTATGACGATCGGCAATACGCCATATTTTCACATTGAACTGCGGCCTCATCTCACCCAAAGAAACTCACCCCGGTTCAAGAAAATTCCTTTAATCCTTGCAATAGAATGCGACCCGCCTTGCCGCCGTGGCCGGATAGTCGCTTATTGACAATGAGCGATATGGCTTCAATCCGGTTCATTAGATTTTGAACCTCGTCAACTGTCAGATTTTCCTTCTTCAGGACAAGACTATTTGCTTCCGTGGCAATTATTGTGATTAGTAGATACCCAAAAGTGCCGCCCTGACCCTTAAGAATATGAGATGCGTCGTTTACCATGCGTCTCGCTTCCTCATTGAGTGGATTGTCAATTAAATCAGCTAGCGATACTTTCACTTCGTTGCACTGCTGAACGACACCTTCGACAAAGCCATCCATCAATTCATCTATAAGCTCGGACTCTAATCCCTCCAGTTCCACGACGAGCGCATTGTCTTGTTCTTCAAGCTTTGTTCGTTGGTCAACCATGCTCGAAACACGTTCCAAAACCTGTGAGAAACTGGCAAAATCATCGATTTCCGTGGTCGTGTCCGAACCTTGGTGATCGTTCTCGGTAACAAATGCGTTTGGAATTGACGTGTGGATTTCTTCTCCGAGGTGTTCGTTTATGGCTTTCAACAACACTGGTAAATCTAGCGGTTTACTGCACACATCGTTCATTCCGATGTCCACATACTCCTTGATATCAATTGCAGCGATATCGGCAGTCAGGGCAATAATAGGGATGTTTGATTTATTGTTGTCCATGGACCGAATGGTGGCGGTTGCCTCTAAGCCGTCCATGATTGGCATACGGATATCCATCAAGATCAGATCAAACTCACTTGAATTGACGTAATCGATGGCCAACGCCCCATTTTCGGCGATTGTCACCTCATGTTTCAGGTTGTCAAAAATTGCCTCAATCAAACTTTGATTGACTTCATTGTCTTCTGCCACCAAGACCTTCAGCGGTCGTGAAGATACCCACCTATCAAGAGAACGTCTTTTGTCGGAAGCCTCTACTTTGCCGTGGCCACGCTGACAGCGAACCGTGAACCAAAACGTGGCCCCGTTTCCTTCTGTGCTATCGACTCCAATTTGCCCTCCCATCAGGTTCGACAATTGCTTTGAAATTGAAAGACCCAGGCCCGTACCGCCATAAGTTCTTGACGTGGAGCTATCTGCCTGCGTGAACGCAGAAAAGAGCTTGCTTTGCGCATGCTCGTTCAAGCCTATCCCGCTATCGGTTACGCCTATACGAAGCAAGAGGTCGACACCGTCTTTTTGTTCGCATTCAACGTGTACTGCAATTTTGCCATTTTCCGTAAATTTAGTCGCATTGCTGAGTAGATTTGATAGAATCTGGCCAATCCTCAAACTGTCCGCATGGATACTTTCCGGCAGCGTATCGCTCAGTTCGAGTTCCAGCGCGATCCCCTTTTCATCAATCTTGGGCCTGAATAACTGGACAGTATCCGCAACAAAAGAAGGCAGATGGAAATCAACTGGGGAGATTTCGAGCTTACCTGCTTCCAATTTTGATTGATCAAGTATTTCATTGAGGATCGTCAGGAGATGTTCACCAGACGATTTGATGCTTGTGGCCCATTCCAACTGATGGGGCGATAGGTCGGTATCCAGAATTAAATCGGCCATGCCAAGTACGCCAGCCATTGGGGTGCGCAACTCATGACTCATCGTCGCCAAAAACTGGGATTTTGCCTGATTAGCTCTATTGGCTTCAGCCAAAGCTCAATCAATTGCTACTTTCCCTTGCTCGCGTTCTGTCACGTCTTGGTTTGTGCCTAGAAGCGTAGAGGGATTTCCCTGCTCATCAAAGTGGACTTTGATTCGGCTTTCGACATGCCGAATTTCCCCGCTCGAATGAATGATGCGATAGTTGGTCGTAAACTCTTTCTCACCCTCTGATACTCTCCGGCTCTGCTCGTCGATGACGCTTTTATCATCCGGATGAATGATTTTCTTCCAAAATTCCTTGGGTTCAATTTCTCCCGGTTTGAGTCCGAAAACTTTGTAACTGCCATCTGACCAATTCAGTTCGCCGGTGGAGAGGTTTTTGCTCCATTGTCCCAGTTGCAAAAGATCATGTGCTTCTGCAAGCTGCTCTTCGCTTTCCCTAAGTGATATTTCCATGCGTTTGCGCTCGATCGCGTAGCGTACCGCTCGAATGATGCCTGCATTATCGTACTCACCCTTTACAATAAAATCCTGGGCTCCATTCTTGATGACCTCCATTGCAAGCGTTTCATTGTAAATGCCACTCAATATGACTATCGGGCAGTCGGGTGCCTGCTCTTTTACGGCTTGGAATGTTTCGTATCCTGCGCTATCCGGTAAACTCAGGTCCAAAATTACGAGATCGACAGGTTCGCTGCTGAGGCAGGCAAAGGCTTCTGCCAACGACACGGCTTTGCGTAGATCAATTTTGGCTGTTTCGGCCTTAGTAATTGCAATTTCTAACAACCGAGCATCGCCTGGATTGTCTTCGACCAGCAGGACTACAATTTCTTCCATTGCTACCTCAAGATGTCAGATGTTGACAGGTCAATAACGTACCTGAAATTGAACAATTGCTTTTGTTTAAGCCGAATATCGTCATGACGAAGGTAATTTGATGACCGAAAACCAAAAGTCCTCCAGCGACCCGACAGCGCTAATAAAGCCCTCCATATCGACCGGCTTTTGAATGTAGCTGTTAGCGCCGCAATTGTACGTCTCCAGAACATCATTTTCAGCTTTCGATGTAGTCAAAATGATGACAGGGATTCTTTTCAGATCATCATCTGCTTTAATTTCTGCCAACACCTCGTGTCCCGATTTACGGGGCAAATTCAAGTCTAGTAAAATCATGTCCGGACGTGGAGCATCTTTAAACTCGTGCTCGCGCCGTAGAAACTGCAGTGCTTCAACACCATCGCGAGTAACGTGAATTTTGTTGGCGATTTTCCCTTGGCGAAAGGCGACTTCGGTCAGGCGGAC
>JAVJHY011606685.1:0-10276 GCA_035593235.1 Phascolosoma agassizii | reverse complement strand
ACCATGCCGGTCGACTGCACCCAATCGGGCAGCGTGCTGTAGTGCAGGTGATGTGGCCCCGCCCACATGTAGACCGAGATCAGCGCCCAAAAATGCACGATCGAAAGCCGGTAGGAATAGACAGGCCGCTCGGCCTGCTTCGGCACGAAGTAGTACATCATGCCGAGAAAGCCGGCCGTCAGGAAGAACCCGACGGCGTTATGTCCGTACCACCACTGGACCATCGCATCGATCGTCCCACCGTAAATCGAATACGACTTCCACGGTGAAACGGGGATCGCAAGGCTGTTTACGATATGCAGGACAGCGACGGTTGCGATAAATCCACCGTAGAACCAATTCGCTACGTAGATATGGGACGTCTTCCGCCGCACGATCGTACCGAAGAAGACGATCGCATAACTGACCCACACCACCGCGATCAAGATGTCAATTGGCCACTCAAGCTCGGCGTATTCCTTGGTCGAAGTCAGGCCAAGCGGCAAGGTGATTGCCGCCGACACGATGACGAGCTGCCAGCCCCAAAACACGAAGCTCGCAAGTTTTGGAGCGAAAAGCGCCGTCCGACAGGTCCGCTGAACGACGTACAGAGACGTCGAGAACAGCGCGCAACCCCCGAATGCGAAAACGACCGAGTTCGTGTGCAGTGGGCGCAGTCGTCCGTAGCTCAAGTAGGGGATATCGAAGTTCAGTTGGGGCCAGGCCAGCTGCGCGGCGATGACGACGCCGACAAGCATGCCGACGATGCCCCACGCGATGGTCATGATCGCGAATTGCCGAATGACCTTTTCTTCGTAAACCGGGGTGCTCGTATGCACCAACTCCATCCTGCCCCTCCCCATTGAGCGCCGACCAACTCGACGCACCGCACTCCAGCGAATCAGAGCGATGGATCCACCCGCTCGCGATACACGGCAACCATCACGCCGCGCAGCCTCGCAACTCGCGTGCCAACTAGCGCAACCTCCCTACGGCTTAGTGAGACCGGGAGGCACGCTCATCTCGACCCAAGCCGGCGTGACAATTAGCCTCGCCATGTGCCAAGGCGGCACACCCGAGACGCCGCATGCCGCCATGAGAAGCGTCGCAAGGGCCGTGAATACAGCTCAATTCAGAATCCGAATGGCACACCTCGTGCATTCCCACTGAGAAGCTTTCCACGACTCGAGTCGCAGGAGTCTCAAATGAGATTCGGGAACGCATGTCAGGCCCGGCGTCGTTTGGGCATGCGATGCCCCGACGAGGGCCGGGAAGAAGGCGGGGGATAACGAGATGGCAGAGAGCACTTCGAAGGACGGCGGACAGGATTCGGACGGGCGAATCGTATTTCGCGACGCAAATCTGATTGATGCGCAGCACGGATCGCGCCCGAATCACACACTCTGCGTCCGCGGCGATCGAATCGAAACCGTCACCGCCGACAACGATTTCGTGAGCGAGCCGACCGACCGTGTTCATCTACTCGACGGTGCCGCGGTGATTCCTGGCATGGTGCAGGGCCACTTCCATTCCCACTTTGGCGCTTTTGGAGACGGCGTCCGCGCGCCGTCACTGGGTCTCGAAGCCGCTCCGGCCTACCTGAGCATGCTCGCCGCGCATAACGCCGAAACGGCGGTCCAGGTGGGATTCACCGGCGCGATCGGCTCCAGCAATGCTCATACCATCGACGTCAGCCTCAAGGAAGCCATCCTCGCCGGCTTCGTCGCCGGTCCCCGATACTTAGCGGGCTCGCGTGAGATCGTGACGACAGGCGAGTATTCCGACTACGAGAACAACCGCAATTTTTTCATGGATCTCGGGAATACGGGTCTGACCTACCAAGCCAACGGCGCCGAGGGGTGGCGACTCGCAGGACGGATCGAAGCCGGTCGCGGGTGCGATGTCGTTAAAATTTCGGCCGGCCCCGGTCATGGCTCATCGCCAGCCCGTGACGTGATCTACCCCACGCAGGGCGAGCTCAAGGCGTTAGTCGACGCCGTCCACACGCTCGGCAAGAAGGTCCGCGCTCACGCACCATCACGAACATCAATCCTGGAATGCGCGCGGGCCGGCGTCGATCTAATCGACCATGCGGACCGATTGGATGATGAGTGTATCGAGGCGATCCTCGACTCAGACAGCACAGTCGTGCCTAGCATGCTCTGGAGTGTCCGCTTTCTCGAAATCGCCGAATCCTGGGATCACGATGCCGAGCCGCTTCCCATAAGCGAGGGATTCCCGGAGACGCCCGACCAAGTTCGGAAACGAATTCGCGCGGTCCGTGAGGACTTTGAGTACACCTGCCGCGCCATGCAGGATGCCGCGCGTGCGGGCGTCCGAATGATTGTCGGCGACGATTACGGAACCCCGATCATGCCCCACGGAGACTACATCCCCGAACTCCAGTTCTACGTGAAGGAACTTGGGATCGCGCCACTCGAAGTGCTTCGCTGGGCCACACAAAATGGTGCCGAGGCGATGGACATGGGCGAGGAATGCGGCCTGATCAGTCCCGGACGTCTCGCAGACCTCGTCGTTGTCAAGGGAGATCCTCTCTCCGACATCGGCTGCCTTGCTCCCGACAATCTCGCCGGCGTCCTCCTGGGCGGACGGTGGATGAAGAACGAGGTCGATTCTCTCGCGCCCTAACCCAATCCATTCAGCCCCCTGTAGACCCGCGCGCCGAGGAGGCGTGCAAAGAAAGGAACGGACCCCTTGGTTCAATACAACCCGCTCATGCCTGAAGTCATGAAAGACCCGCTTCCGATTTACAAACAGTTGCGCGATGAAGCCCCGGCCTACTATGTCGAGGAATTCGATTGTTGGGCGCTGTCGCGATTCGATGATATCTGGGAGCAGAGCGCCGACACCGCTTCGTACTCAGCAGCGCAGCACGGCACGACCCCGTCGCACCTCATCACGAAGCAGCAGGATGTGTTCCCGAGCGTCAACATGATGGATCCTCCTGAGCACACGCGAAATCGGGCTCTGATCTCCGGCGCTTTCAAGCCCCGCCGGGTCGCTTCTATGGCAGGCGCCGTTGAAGAAATCGTGGCGCGACATGCCGAGAAGATCGCGCCCGGACAATCACTCGATCTCTCAACCGATTTTATCGGCAAGGTCGCCATGGAAGTGTCCTGTCTCCTCCTCGGCCTTCCCATCGAAGACGGAGACGAAGTATTCGCATACGTCAATCGCTTCTTTGCGCGGGATCCCGGCAAAGCGGGTATGACCGAGGACGGGCTTCAGGCGGCCGCCGACCTGAACACCTATCTCGAGAAACTCATCGATATCCGCCGCGCTCACCCCACTCAGGATGACGTCCTTTTGAACGCCTACCTGAATGCGCGATTCGATGGCAAGCCGCTTCCCGACGACAACATCGCCTCCCAGATGGCGACCCTCGTCATCGGAAGCACCGACAGCTTTCCAAAAATCTTCTCGGCCTTCGCGCTTGAGCTAGCGCGACATCCGGACCAACGGGCCGAGCTCGTCGCGGATCCTTCGCTCATCCCGAACGCTTTCCGGGAAGGTCTCCGGTACGGCATGCCCACCCAGTTCCTCGGCCGAACCGTCGTTAAGCCCGTCGAACTGCACGGCAAGACCCTTGAGCCCGGGCAATCCGTGATTTTCCTGTTCCCGTCGGCGAATCGCGACGAGCGGGAATTCGACGACCCGGACCGTTTCGATATTCACCGACAATCGCGGAGAATCCTCACCTTCGGCCATGGCAACCACTCCTGCCTCGGGACGCACATCGCGGCCCTCGAAGGTGAACTCGCTACCCGCGCGCTCCTCGATCGCGCTCCGAATTACGCCGTGGACGAGAGCCGGATCGTGCAGCTTGAAAGTGAATTCGTTTCCGGCGTTATCGGACTACCGATCACGTGCAACTAACGCCGTATTCAATGCCGCGGACAAGTAGAGGTGTCTGAAATCGTTGAGGCTGGCTGGGAAAACGGTGTCTCCCAGAGTGAAAGAGACGACCTCGAGGGAATTCTCGTTCAAATCGCAGAAGATGAGGGGCGGTTCGGCGAACTCTTCTTCGAAGTTTTCTTCGCACGAAGGCCGGATACGCGCGAACTATTCGGAGCGTACTCACTCTCGGAGCAAGAAGAGATGATTCGCGAGACGTTGCGTTCGCTGCTCGGCTGGCTTGAGGCCGCGCCGTGGCTGGCGAACAACTTAAAAGCGCTCGGCGACAGCCATCTTGAGTACGGCGTGACGACCGACATGTATCGGAGCTACGCCGAGGTCATGTTGGAAACCGCACGGAAGTTCCTGGGCGATGAATTCGATCGCAAGTCCGAGGACGCGCTCGGGCGGGCCGTTATGAGCATTTGCCGATTGATGGACCCGGAATCGGGCGAGGATCGCAGCTGAGCCGGCACGATGGGTTGTGCGGACTCATTAGGCGTGAATTCCCCTTTTACGCACGCCTAATGCGTCGATCGGAAGACGTACAACTCACTGCGAACATTTCCCCACATTGCTCTCGCATTCAATCGCACCTGTGGGGTCGGAAACGAGGGGCTTCGCGACGACCGGACTCAGCCCGGTTCCTTTGCCCCAACCCTCGGCGCGCAAGGGGGTTCGAATAACGCGATCGCGCTCGTCCCATCCCAAACGTATTGGATCACGCCGGGACACAGTGCCCCGAGGCAGGCCATCAGCACTGAGCATGTCATGTCCTCTCAATCACCGCGCCAAGCGCCATCAACTTCATTTCCTGATCCGAAATCGAAGACCACTCGAAGTGTGCTCAGTCTCACCTCGCCTGCAAGAGAGCGTGTACCCATTGGGGCCGCGAACCTTGCAGCCAGCCCTGGATCCGATTGAGACCCAAAGCCGACCGCGTCTGGGCTTTCTGAAAAAACGTCCGCGCCGGCCCTGGACTCAACCGCTCACCGCACGCAATGCATGGCTCCTCCTGATCATACGGACCGTAAGGATTCCCGGCGTTGTTCATCAGCCATGCAGCCAGCACGTTCGTGCACGCACGACTTGAACCGACGTACGAGAGTTCTTCGCAACTCATCCCATCGAACAATTCGAGCAGCCTAGTTTCGTCAAATGCGTTGACGTGGCCCCAAGGAGGATTGACCTCCATACACGAAAAACATGTTGTCCGACCCAACCGTGTATCCTGGCGATAAGGGACGCCTACCAGCAGTCTCCCGCCGGTCACACGACGCAGCTCCTTGCAAGCGGCTTCTAGTTTGGGGCCCGGCAAGTGCTCTAAGACTTCGGCGCACAGCACGAAGTCGAATGCTCCGTCCTCGTAGGGCAGTGATGAAGCGTCGCCGGCCACGCACCTAACGCCCCTGCAATCGATCTCTGGCTGGGCGAGATCCAGCGCAACGACATTCGTATACCGACCCGCGAGCACCTTAGAGAAGTACCCATCACGCGCACCGACGTCGAGGGCACGTCCTCCAGACGGAAAGAGCCTAATCAGATCGGCGGCCCGTTCCTGCTCGGGCTCTGCCGCACGATACGCTTCAAGGTCGACCGCAAGTGTCATCGTGTTTGTATTTTGAGGCGAATGTCGATCGGATGCTGGACGTCTGGTCGACTGATACACGCGGCGAGGCTGAGTCTTTGAATTGCGTCTGCCCGAAAACTATTCATTCGCCTGCCGAACCCAGCCACTTCTTCCACCCCGGGCGAAACTCTTCAATGAGCGCAGCTGATTGCGGTTTGCCAGTCTGCTTCGCAAGATCGAGCGCGGTCAATCGCGCATCGTTTCTCTTCCCCCGGTCCGCACCTGCGTTCAGTAACACTTCGATCGTCTTCGCGTCTCCTCTCAACGCCGCCGCCATCAGTGCGGTCATTCGGTGTAGACCCCGTCCATCGATGTCCGCCCCCTTCTCCAACAGCAAGGTCACCGATTGTGCATGTCCGTTGCTCGCAGCGGCAATCAGCGGCGTGTCTGAAGCGCCGCCTCCCGTGTTCAACTCAGCGCCGGAATCGACGAGGCGGCGTAAGAACTTCTCGTCGCCACGATGAGCAGCAACAGCGATCGGAGTTTTTCCCTCCCCACAGTTCTCATTGAGCGCGGCGCCCGCCTTCACGAGCCGTTCGAATACTGCGCTCTCCTTCTGCTCAACGGCGCGGCACACCGCGATGCCTTGGGCAGCTTTCGCCGTCACGATTCCCAGCAGTGCATCCACAACCCCGAGTCGCCCGGCGGCCGCAGCGGTTGCAAGCGCCGCACGCGATGCGGCGGGAGTCCATGAACCACCCGCATCCTTCACGAGTTTGATCTTTCGGGAAGTCGCACCCGATGCGGCGTAGTCGATCAGCGCTCTACCCGACGTGTCACGCACGTGCGGATCCGCTCCTGATTCAAGGAGGAGCGCAACGGTATCCTCCGTTCCGTTCTTGTCCGAGGCGAATGCCGACATTAAGGGCGTGGCCCCCTGAATCCCACGGCTGTCAGGAGCTAGACCCGCACCCAGTAAGACTCGCACGGCCGCGACATGTCCCTGTTCGGCGGCTCGCGTCAGCGCATCGCTGCCCCCCGGATCTTTCACAGAGAGATCAATTCCCCGACTCACCATCTCCTTTAGTAGGTCAACATCCCCACGACGCGCAGCCTCGACGACAGGAGGCAAGGACGGCGAAGAATTCGCGTTCGCCGCTTCTCTCACGGCCAGGACTCTCTTCCGAGCGTTCGGATCCGCTCCCGCAACGGTAGGCGCTCCCCGCTTCTTCAGTTCTCTCGAGAGAGCGCTATGACCAAAGCGACGAGCCACGCCTGCGCCGCTGGTGCCCTCACTGAGAGTTTCCTTCGGATCCGCACCGGCCGATAAGAGGTCGTTCACTAACGAGCGGCTACCGAGCCGAGCCGCCTCCATCAGAGGCGTGTACCCGCTGACTGCTCGACGATTGGGTGAGGCCTGCGCATTTAGCAGCTTGCGGACGATCGCTCTGTCGCCCTTCCGGATCGCGAGGACAAGAGCCGGTTCGCCCGCGCGCGACTGGACATTGGGATTCGCGCGATGCTTCAAGAGGAGCGCCACGATTTTATCGTCACCGCGATCAATCGCCAGAATCAGCGGCCTCCATTTCTTCGTGTCGTTCTTCGCCCCGTCGATCGGTGCACCACGAGACAGCGCCTCGAGAGCAGCCCCTTCGTCGCCGGTGCGGATCGCCTGGGCCAATGCTTCTCGCGGGTCATTGCGATTGACCGTGACCCGCGCATCCGCGGCGGCGTATGCGGTGCTCTGGATTTCCTTCAGTCGTTTCTCAGCGGATCTATTTCCTCCGCGAGCCGCCAATCCATACAGCCGAATCGCTTCATCGCGGTCTGGCGGCATGCCGATTCCGTTTTGATGGAATACGCCTAGCGCGAACTGCGCGCCATGATGTCCACCTTCGGCCGCCGTACTGAACCAACGCGCGGCAACGCGATTGTCCTTGTCGACTCCCGTACCGGACCGATACGCGACGCCGAGTCGATACGCCCCCTCGCTGTTGCCGCGATTCGCAGCCATCTTCCAGAGCTTTAACGCCCTATCAAAGTCACGAGATCGAATCGCCAGTTTCGCCTTCGCAATGTCGGGATCCTCCGCCAACGGGATATTTCGGTTGACGCCCTCACGGTCATCGTCAGCCCTACACAATGAAGGCGACGCAATCGTCACGAGCACCAACGCGAGAGCGATCCACGCGACGGCGTCGAGCGTTCGCGGCATCCGTGCGCGAGTCCCCCGACGTTGCAGCACTTTCACGGCGGCCACTACGCCTCGCCCCTTTTCGTCACGACATAGATCCCCATCGAACGCAGAAAGTCAGTCGGAAGAACGCCTCCGGCACAAACGATCACCCCGTCGTTCTCAAGGGTGAGGCCACCGTCTTCCGTCTCGAGTTCGACCGAATCTTCCCCGATCCCGGTCACCTTTGAGCTGAGCAGAAGCCTTAGTCGGCCTGCTGCCACGGCCGCGTCCACCGACTCGCGGTTTTTTTGTTTCGCCCGCCCAAAGGCACTATTGCGATACGAAAGCGTGACGTCCGTGCCCTCAACATCTGCCAGCGACCATGCCGCCTCCAGTGCGCTGTCTCCACCGCCAACGACCAGCACACTTTGCTCGGCATACTGTTCTGCGTCGATCAATCGATAGACGACCTTCGTCTGGTCCTCTCCCGAAACACCGAGCTTCCTGGGCGTCCCGCGACGGCCAATCGCAAGCAGAACCGCTTTTGTTCTGAGCCGACGCGTCGTCGAATGGACTTCGAAAGATCCATCTTCACACCCTTCGACCTTTTCCACGCGTTCGCCGTGTCGGATCACGAGCCCAGTGCGGTCAACGACCTGTTCCCAAAGATCCAACAGGGCCTCTTTGGTCGTTCGTCTGAGCTGTACTTCTCCATAGAGCGGCAGGTCGACCGGCGCCGTCATCACGATCTTGCCACGCGGATAGTGAGCCACGGTTCCGCCCATGGATTCTTGTTCAAGCGTTTCAGCGACAAGCCCGAGCTCCATCGCTCTAAGAGAAGCAGAGAGACCTGCAGGGCCAGATCCGATCACGACGACGTCGAGCATCTCTCCGGACGACGCAGTGCCTACAATCGATTCCGAAATAGCATCCATCGCCTGCCGGCCCTGCTCGATGCCATTGCGGATCAACCCCATTCCGCCCAGTTCACCTGCGACAAAGATTCCTGGAACATTGGTCTCGAAGTTCTCAGAAACCTCGGGGATATCGACGCCCCGCTCCTCCGTCCCTAGGACGAGGGTGATTGCGTCAACTGGGCATGCCGTTTTACAGGCGCCGTGCCCGATACAATTGGCCGGCTTGGTAAGCACCGCTTTGCCTGCGATGAGGCCCAAGACTTTCTTCTCGGGGCAGGCATCCACGCAAGTTCCACAGCCGAGACACCGCGACGGGTCGATGATCGGGTGGAGGGAGGCGGGTTGCATAAGCCCGGCCTCGCGCGATTCTTCAAGAACGAAAACAGCGGCAGCGCTGGCGCGACTGCGGCGAATCCCGTAGAGCACCCAAACAAGAAGCAAGATGGGTAGATAGACTAAGACGACCTCGTTGGAAGACATCACAGGGTCCTACTAGGTTGCGCGCACACTCGCGAGAGAAACGGGAAACTCTGATCCATTCAGAACTCCCACCGAAGTCCGGCTTCAACGAAATAACTCGTCTCGCCGTTTGCCTTGCTAAAGCCACCAATTCCATTCCCGTTTTGTCCCGCATAGAGTGGCGATAGCCAGCGCAGTCCGGCCTCCACGTTGAGTACGAATGCCTTGTAACGCCAGTCGGTCTCAACGCTCGGCCTAAGGTTCGAAGTGCCACCTTGCAAATCGTTCTCTCGCCAGTCCCAACGAAGTCTCGGGCTGACTCGAAAGCCCTCGAACAGAATGAACCTCGAATAGAGAGACGTCCCGACGGACCTTGAACGGTCGCCTTCGAAGTACCGAAGCGACACGCTGCCGACACCGCCCTCAAACAGCCAGTCGTTGAATAGAAACTGAAGCGTCCCGTTGTAGTCAGGTCCGCTCGTATCGAAGCCGAGGAGATCACCACTCGGGTCGGCCGGCCGGAACTCAGTACTCGTTCCACCGCTGTAGCTGAGAGTGAAGTCGGCGGAAATCTGCAGTCGGTCCGTCGCTCGGTGTGTCGTCCCGATTGAGCCCGACCACACGACAATCGATCGACCGGAGGCCGCGTCCCGAATCTGGTCCTCCGAAAAAGTGTTATCGAGCTGGCGCAACGTCCTAACGGCGGGCGACGAAAGTCCTTGCAAACCTGCCGCGAGGGTCAATACAGGGCTATTGCGGCGTTCGAAGAGGAATCGAAAATCTGTGTCCGGTCTCCAAAAGTACGTATTCGACGCGATAATCGTATTGAGCGATTCAAATACAACGTCGTAGTCGACGTACAAGAATGAGTATGACTTTGGGTTGGAGTACCGAATGTCTCCGCCGACCGCGGTTCGGTCGGTCATCGAGAAAGTGCTCTGTCCCACCACAAAGAGCTGCGCGCGCAGCCCGTCGATACCAACATTGTCCACGCTCAGCGCGCCGCCGCCGAGAATCGTGTCTGTATTAGGTCGGCTGTCCGAGGTACTCGTCACTGGCAGCCCGGCCAACGCGGATAGCTCGAATTTCGATCCGAGTTGAACAGCGCCCCGAAGACCGTCAAACCGACCGAGCACGCCGCTGTCGCTTCTTCTCTGACGCCCCACTGTGATTTCGTATCCGCGCAAGCGATCTTCGAACTCGACTGTGAGACGGCTTACCCGAAGATCGTTACTTCTCCCCTGGCCGGCAACGTCGGCG
>JAVJHY011606574.1:0-10277 GCA_035593235.1 Phascolosoma agassizii | reverse complement strand
CCGTCGAGTTCACAACACCGACCACTATGCCGATTGCCGCACAAACCGCGCCGACCGCCAACGCGTATTTGACACCCATCACGCTCGCATCAAAAACATCGCGAATCGTGATGCGATGCATCGGGTTCAGAAATCCAATCGCGAGCGCGGTTGAGATGCCCCAGAAGGCCGCCATATGCGGCGAATATCCGCTAAATAGCACGTATATTAGAACGACCAGCGGCACTGCTGTGGGCCAGCCGCGTTTCAGCACATACATCAAACGTGGGATGTCTGCTTCGGGCATACCTTTGAGGCCCAACCGCTTCGCCTCGAAATGCACAATCGAGATCACGCCGAGGTAGTGCATTGCAGCCGGGACAATGGCGGCGAGAACAATCGTCGTATACGGCACTTCTAGAAATTCAGCCATGACGAAAGCTGCAGCGCCCATGATCGGCGGCGTGATCTGGCCGCCCGCGCTTGATGCCGCTTCGACACCGCCGGCGAAATGACCGGGGTACCCCATGCGCTTCATGTTCGGGATGGTTAGCGAACCTGTCGACACCGTGTTCGCAATCGACGAGCCGGAAATCGTGCCGAAGAATGCAGAAGAAACAACACTGACTTTGGCAAGGCCCCCTGTGTAACGGCCGGCCATGACGGCTGCGATATCAACGAAGAACTGGCCAAGCCCCATGCGTTGCGCAATGACGCCAAACAGCACAAAGTGGAATACGACCGTCGACACGATCCATAGCGTTATGCCGAATATGCCCTCAGCGGGGAAGTACATGTTGTTTATGTATTGCGCCCAGCTGATGCCGGGATGCTGCAATATCTGCAGCGGCATGTATTTCCCGAATACGGCAAAGCACGTAAAAAAGATGATGATGATTGGCACAATAATGCCGAGCGTGCGCCGAACAGCTTCGAGCAGCACGACAATCAGGATCGTGCCGAATACGATATCAATCGTTGCCGGATTCCCCTGACGCATAACCTGTTCGCGCAAGTGGAATTTTTGGCCAAAGATCGTAAAATCAATAATATTACTGAATGTTTTATGCCGGGCGAGGGTTTGGTGGGACAGGCGGCTGTAGAGAAGAAACCGATATTACTGACTGAAGTGCCGCAGGACTATATTAAGATCAGCTCCGGTTTAGGCGAGTCTTCGTCACTTAATTTACTGGCGCAACCGGTGCTGTTTGAGGATGAGGTGTTGGCGGTCATTGAGCTGGCCTCCTTCCAAAACTTTAGTCGTGCGCACTTGGATGTGCTGGAAATTATCGCCAGTAATCTCGGCGTGATTATTCATAATATTCTTTCGCACCAACGCATTGAAAGTTTTCTGGAACAATCGCAAATTCAGAGTAATGAGCTACTTATCCAGCAGGATAAGCTTAAGGCCACCAATGAAGAGTTGGTGTCACAAGCGTGCATCCTACAGGAATCTCAAGATCAGATGAAAGCTCAGCAGAAAGATTTAACATCCAGTAATGCCGAGTTGCAACAGTCCCGCGCTGAACTAGAGGAACGCGGACGTGCACTGGCTCTATCCAGTAAGTACAAGTCTGAATTCCTCGCTAATATGTCCCATGAGCTGCGTACGCCGCTCAACAGTTTGCTGATACTGTCTCAATCACTGGCCAGTAATAAAGACGGTAACCTCAACGCTAATCAAATCAAGTCCGCCGTCGTGATCAATGAGGGCGGCGCCAGCCTGCTTGAGATCATCAACGATATTCTTGACCTGTCGAAGGTGGAGGCTGGCAAGTTGGAGTTGGAGTTGGCTTCATTCTCGCTGCAGCAGTGTTGTAGCTCATTAAACTCAATGTTTGAGCCGCTGGCCGAAGCCAAGCAGCTGAAATTCAGCTATAAGATAGATTCGTCGGTACCTGCCAGCATCACCAGTGATCGCCAGCGCCTAGAGCAGGTATTACGCAACTTTCTCTCCAACGCCATCAAGTTTACCGAGCGGGGCGCGGTGGAATTATCGGTCTATCGCCCTGAGATCGACCATGCCTATAGCAAGACAGAGCTGAGTGGTACCAGCTGTATCGCCTTTGCTGTGCGTGATAATGGCAGTGGCATCCCTGAGGATAAGAGAGAAGAAATCTTTGAGGCCTTCCAGCAACAGGATGGTTCCATCAGCCGTAAATACGGTGGTACCGGCTTAGGGCTGGCTATTTCTCGGGAGCTAACACGCTTGCTCGGTGGCGAGATTCAGCTTGAAAGTGAGCCGGGTAAAGGCAGTTGCTTTACCCTCTATTTACCGCTTGATGATCGGGAAAAAAAGCTCCGCCAAGTCGAGTATCTGGACAGTGGTACTGATGTTACCCCCACGCAAAATATACTTGAAGCTAATGTTATAAAAGCTGAAACGCATACCATCGCGCAAGCTGAAACGGATAGCTCAACACAAGTTGAAGCGAAAACCGCAGTGTCGGAAGTTTACTATCGAAGTACCGCGCCCCAAATAAGCGTCGACTACTTGATGATTGTTGAAGACGACCAAAACCTCGCTAACAGTTTGGCGGGTATTATCAGCGAACGTCACTTACAGGTACATCACTGTAACAGTGGCCGCGAGGCACTCTATCTGGCGATGCAGCAACCGCCACGGGCGATATTACTGGATATAGGTTTGCCGGATATCGACGGTTTTAGTGTGATTGAGCAACTCAAAAGTGATGATGCCACCTGTAATATTCCCGTGCATGTGATTTCCGGTAGCGACCACCGTGACACCTCACTCAGTCACGGTGCTGTCGGCTTCTCAATGAAACCCGTCTGTGCTGATGAAATTAACAATATTCTGCTTAACCTTGATATCAACCGCAGATCCGCTAAGAAGAAACTACTGGTGGTGGTGGGTGATTCCGGCCAGCGCCTTGCCATTGAAGAGCTATTACGTAACGACAACAGTGAAATCGAGTTCGCCAACACGGGTGCTGAAGCCATTGAACAGCTTAGCGATAGTCATGATGTCGACGGTGTGATTCTGGGTCTGAGTCTACCGGATATGGATGGCTTGGAGGTGCTGGAAAATATTCACGGCCAACGCTATGTTAAGCGCTTACCAGTGATTGTTTATACCGCCCGCGCACTCAATGAGGAGCTGCAGGACAAGTTACACGAATACGTCAGCGACGTGATTATCAAGGGCGTTGAGTCAGCTCAGCAACTGTTGGATAGCATCGACCAGTTTGTACACCGGGTTAAGAAAAATACGGATAGCGAAACTAAATCTGCAGTGCCTCGTTCTAACCACGGTCTAAAGGGACGTAAAATTCTACTGGTGGATGATGATGTTCGTAATATTTTTGCGCTATCCACCGAGCTGGAAGCCGAGGGTTTAAAGGTCGAGATTGCCAACAACGGCGTGCGAGCTCTGGAGGTTATCGCTGAGAGCGATGATATCGAATTGATCTTGATGGATATTATGATGCCGGAAATGGACGGGTTCGAGGCCACGAGACGTATCCGCAAACTAAAAAATCACAAAAATACGCCGATTATTGCTCTCACCGCTAAAGTGATGGCTGAGGATAGGGCCGACTGTATTAATGCCGGTGCCTCGGAATATTTAGCCAAGCCGGTCGATATGGCTCGGTTAGTGGCGATGCTAAAGGTGTGGTTATTCCAGCCGTCCTCGAAAACGGGGAATCTTCGGTGAGTTTCAATGAGGTGATGTTATCAACCGTAGCGAAGAAGCCAGTACTATTCGGTGTTGTCTTAACGTAAATTTCTCGCGAGATCGCGAATCAAAAAACGCCCGGGATTGAGCGCTTTAAGTAACTGGCGATCAACAGGAGCTTGTTCGCCGTTGATCTGGCTGGCGAGAATTTCCGCACACAGCGGTGCGTAGCAAATTCCTCTAGAACCTAAAGCACTCAAGACATAAAGCCCATCGTGGAAACTGCCTGCCGTTGACACAATGGTTTTTCGGTTGCGGCGTAAGGCCTGATAGTCACTGTCAAAATCTTCACTAATAGGCACCGCACCACAGGTGGGTAGGTAGTCGGTGCTGGCACAGCGCAGTGCGGCGCGGCCTTGTAATTCCGACTCTTGGCTTTGAGTCAGGTGCTGGCCGAGTTGCGGGTCTATTTCATTGAGTTTGTTCAGGTTGTGTTGGTGGTCTTCGCTGAGTATATCGGTATTGCTTTTATTGGGGTGAAAAGAGGCTCCGATACAGTGTTGTCCAGCGACGGCTGGAGCAATGTAACTCTCGCCGCAGACGGCGGTTTTTAGTTGGGCGCTGTAGTTGCTAGCGGGCAGGTAACTGACTTGACCGCGAATAGGCCGTATCGGTAACCAGGGGATGAACTTGGCGGCAGCGATGGCATTACAAATAACCAGCTTGGGGCTTTCGTGTAGAAGTGATTCTTGATTGTAGAGCTGCCAACCATCCTCTGTCTGCTTGATCTCACTGACCTCGTTGAGTGTTTTGAGTTCAATGTTAGGGGAACTCGTCAGCCAGCGGCAAAGTTCTGAGGGTTTTAGCCAACCCGCTTCAGCGAGCCATAGACCGCTGTGTTCAAGTGTTATTCCCGCGATGGCTGACAGCTGTTCCGCGTCAAGGTGCTGTATGGCGCAAGAGTCTAGTTGTTGAGATATGAGTTTGTGTTGCTGGGCTAACTTTTCATTGATGGATAACTGAATGACTCCGCACTGCTGTTCGGTTTTTCCGCTTTGCTGCCAATAGCGTAAATAAAACTGTTGTGCGTACAGCAGGCTCTGCAGGTTGAATTGAGCCTGAGGGGAGTCTTGATGCGAAAGTTTGGCATAGAGGACGCCTTGAGGGTTGCCGGAGCCTTCGAGCCCAAGCTCGTGGTGACGCTCAATTAGGGTGACGTGCCAGCCTCTTTGAGCCAGAGCGTAGGCGGTATGGCAACCGGCGAGGCCGCCACCGAGTATGCAGATACGTTTATCGTTTTTACTTTGTGTTGAGTTTGTCTGGTTTATTGCCGATATCGATGCTGTCTTTTGAGCGGCTTTACTCAGCTGCCAAGGGGTTTCTTTGTATTGTCTGGTTTCTTTTTCTTTTTCTTGGTCAGACTCAGGGCCGACACTGCCGAATTGGGCGCTGAGCATATGGCGCTTAAGCCCATAACCGGGGTGTTTTTTGATACTAAAGCCCGCATTTCTTAATCCGTCTTGCACGATCCTTGCACTGGTGAACGTGGCGACACTGGTTCCTGAGTCACTGAAGCGCGCCATGAGTTGAAAGAGTGTCTCTTGCCACATATCTGGATTTCTACTGGGCGTAAATCCGTCTAAAAACCAAGCGTCCACTTTGCAACCCAGTTGGTCGAACTGTGGGTCGTCGCTTGGTAGTAGGGATTCTAGTGCTTGAACATCACCGTAGAGCAGGGTGAGTTGAATACGTCCCTCGTCAAATAAGCGCCGCTGTAATCCCGGCTGAGGCTGGGGGTAGTGGTTGTGTAGTTGCTTACTCAGGGGTTCAAGCTCAGGCCAAAGGGCGTGGCAGCGTTTTAGATCAGCCAGCTTTAAGGGAGCTTTTTCGACGGAGATAAAGTGTAGTCGTACGTCGTCGGGAGCTGTTTCTAGGAAGAGCTGCCAAGCGCAGAGAAAGTTAAGGCCGGTACCAAAACCCGTTTCGGCGATGGTGAATGTTTGTTTGGCTTTGAGTTCGTTAGACCAGCGTTCTGCTAAACGATTGTGCTCAAGAAAAGTGTGCCGTGTCTCTTCAAGCCCGTTACTGGTAGAAAAGTAGAAGTCGTCAATATTTTGGGGCATGGGTAAACCCTGCTCATCCCATTCAACGACGGCTGTTTCAAGGGTGTTGGTTTTAATATTACTGGTTTCAAGATTATTAATGTCGGGAGAGGCAGGTTTATTCATTGTTCGCTTTTAAACTCGGCTGGAGGTAGCTGAAACTCATTCAAAACTTGGTCTAGCCATTGTTGCAGGCGGGTCTCTGTGAGTTCGGCTTGGTTTTCCTCGTCGAGGGCTAAACCGCAAAAGTATTGGTCGTCATCAATAAGTGCTTGAGACTGTTCGTATTCATAACCTTGGTTAGGCCAGAGTCCGGAAAGGTTAGCACCTTGGCCTACTAGTTTGTGGTAGAGGTAGCCGAGTGCATCTTGAAACCATTGCGGGTAGCCTCTTTGATCGCCTAGACCAAAGATGGCTGCGTGATAACCGCTAAGTTCGAGCTGATCGAGTTCATCCCAAACCTGATCCCAGTCTTCTTGCAGTTCGCCATAGTCCCAAGTGGGAATGCCGAACAGTAAGTAGTGATAGTTATGGATGGTGTCGATGGCGGTGTTGCTTATATTGTGTAAATCTACGCGATCCTTACCGAGTAGCTGCTGAATTTTTTCAGCGACCATTTCTGTGTAACAGGTTGAGCTAGCGTAAAACAAACCGATTCTTGTTGGTGATGGTTTGAGAGTTTCGGCTGAGGCGTTACCGGATGCTGAACTACTGGGCATCTGGGTAACCCAGTTGTCGCCAGGCTTCGTACACCAGTACGGAGGTCGCATTGGAGAGGTTCATGCTGCGACTGTTAGCGCACATGGGGATGCGCAGGATATTCTCAGCGGCTAGGCTGTCGAGTATATCCTGGGGTAAACCCCGCGTTTCGGGGCCCATGACAAAAGTATCGCCAGCTTGGTAGGTGCAGTCGCTATGCCAGTGAGTACCTTTGGTGCTAATAGCAAATAAGCGCTCGGGTTTGTCGTCCTTGAAATGGCTAGCAAGGAAACTTTGCCAGTTTTTGTGGCTTTGAATGTCTTTCCACTCGCCGTAATCTAGGCCCGCTCGGCGTAGTCGCTTGTCGTCTAGTTCAAAACCAAGTGGTTCGATGAGGTGTAATACGCAGCCAGTATTGGCACAAAGACGGATAATATTACCGGTATTGGGGGGGATTTCTGGTTCAAAAAGTACTATGTTAAACATGGAGTTACAGCCGTAAGCTAAGAGGATTTATTAAAACTTTTATGTTTCTATAAAAAACGCTTATAATGAGGTTAAGTGTGCCATTTGTTATATAGCCAATGTTGGTTATATTGAAGCCGTAAATGGTGCTCGAAAATAATTATAACAGGGCTTCCTATGGGGATGGCACTTTCAAAATTTTTTGGCGCTAAAAAAACAAACCTAGACGGTATTGTTGGTGTCGAAGTGCGCCCAAATGGAGTGGCTCTAGCTTATGTAAAGGCTGTAGACCGGGATGCCAGAAAGTTCGAATTACCCTTTTGCCAGTTTATTGAAGCGTCAGGAGACGAGTGCGTAGAGTGTGCTTTGGATGCGCTTAGTGATGCCGGATTGAGCAATGCTATTGCCAATCTTGTTATTAGCCCTCTCGATTACGATGTACAGCAACTTGAAAAACCCAAGGTTCCCGATGAAGAGTTGAATACGGCTCTATCGTTTCAAGTTAAAGATCTCATTGATTTTCCTGTTGAAGAAGCTGTCGTTGCAGGCTTTCCCTACCCTGAAGATGCTTCACGGGGAGGTTCGGAAATGGTTTTTGCGGCCACCGCGAGAAAATCATTGGTGATGGATGAGTCTGCATTAATATCGAAATTTGGCCTAGAATTGCAAACGATTGATATCCCCGAATTGTGTTTGCGCAACCTTGCGATGTTAGGTGACCCATCTCGTGGTCTGGCCATTGTGAATTTAACGATGGGGCAGGGTACGATAACCTTCTTAAAAAACGATTACTTTTATCTGTCTCGTCGTTTTGATCTCGATTATGCCGGTGGCTTACTGGATGATTTACCTGATGAGGCTTTGATCTTAGAGTTACAGCGCTCTTTGGATTATTACGAACGTCAGATGCGCCAAATTTCACCTTCGGCAATAATACTTGTTGGTGAGCATATCAGTGAGGATAAAATTAGTCCGGCTTTGCAAGATTCATTGCCCGGTAAGGTGACTAGTTTAGATTTAAGGCGTTTATTGGACGTGACCTGTGATGCGCCGGATCATGTACTGCGTCAAACGATCCTAGCTGTTGGAGCATCCTTGCGCTTTACTGGTGAGCTGTCATGAAGGCTGCTCAGCAGGTTAATTTATTTCCTCCGGAGTTGCTGCCTAAGCATATTATTTTATCTTTTCGTCAGGCCTTGCTGTCGGCAGGGGTCTCTCTCTTGTTGTTACTCTGTTATGGGCTTTGGCAGCAAAGTGTATTGAGCGGCCTGCACGATGAGCACGAAAAGGTTAACGTTAAAGTGGCTGATCTCGATAGCCAAACCTCACAAATGCGCATCATACTGGGTAAGCAGGATACGAAATTAATTGATGCCAGTATCATTGAGATAAAGAAACGTATTGAACACCGGAAAAAAGTACAAGCCTTACTGGGCTCTAGAGAGTTCGGTAATCAACAGGGCTTTTCCCGTCATCTTGTGGCTCTGGCTGATCAGCATATTAAGGGCATATCCTTGAATGATTTTTCCGTGACCAGAGGCGGTACTTATATAACCTTGTCTGGTTTCACTCGCCAAGCGGAATTGGTTCCACAATATTTACAGGCGCTGCGCAGTACAGAATCTTTAGTTGATGTTAGTTTTGGTTCGCTGATGATTTCACGCGAAGCTAAGAATAGTGTGCTGGAATTTTCTGTGGGTATTAATGCTTTGCAGTTTGCCCAAGGTATCCAGCAATGAATATGGCGCAAGTAAAAGAGCAGTTACACGATATCGAAGAGCGTTTTAACGAGATTTCTCTGCGAGAGCGTAGCTTGGCCTTGGGAGCGTTTTTTGTTGTGCTATTTATGTTGCTGCAATTACTGTGGCTTGATCCCTTGTTTGCTCAGCAGAAGTTAACGCAAGAAGCCATTAGCAACAGTCAGCAGCAGTTGTCGGTAAAGGCTCAGGAGTTGGCTCTGACCAGCCAGCTATTGGCTCGCAACAGTAAGGCTGGAAAAGACAAAGAATTGGCTGGGCTGGATTCAGTCTTAGACAGTATTAATGAAAAATTAAAAAGTATTACTGCCGGGTTAATTGAGGCTGATCACTTGCCTAGGGCTCTAGAGCAGGTGCTTGCAACATCGAGGCAATTAAAACTGCTGTCAATGCAAACTTTAGTGCCGGAAAAGATTTTATTGACTGCGGTTAAAGAGGGCGAAAGCCCTGCTGATACGGCGGGAATTTACAAACATACTGTTGAATTAAATTTACAGGGTTCTTACCCCAATGTTTTACATTATTTAGAGACGTTAGAGGGCTTGTCCTCGACGTTCTACTGGGATGACTTGTTTTATCAAGTTGATCACTTCCCTACAGGAGATGTAAAGCTAAAGGTTTACACTTTGACAACTGATGAGGGCTGGTTAGGTGTGCAATAAAATATCTAATGACTCTCGTTTTAGCTTGAGAAGAACTGTTACCCATACTTTACTTGGTGGCGTATTTTTTACTCTGAGTAGCTTCGCGACTGCGGCCAGCATTAAAACTGACCCGACCCGCCCCTTGGGGATGGTTGAAATCGCTAAGTCTGCAAAAAAATTAAGCTTGTCATCTATTTTACTTTCTCCGGAACGCCAAGTTGCCGTGATCAATGGTCGAATTGTTAAAGAGAATAGTCGTATATCGGGTGCAACGGTTTTAAGTATCCGAGAAAAAAGTGTCGTGGTACGCCGTAATGGCGTTACGGAAACACTGAGATTGAGTCATCGATCCGTGAAAACGGCGGTAAAGAAATAATGTTATTAGTTGTTAAAAAAAGAGTGAACATTGATATGCTGTCAGTTCAGCGATTAAAGCATATAGCCTTAGCATTGCTATTGTCTGGGTGTGCCTCGTCCCAAACCTCTACGCCATTGGTTCCGGTAACGGTTATGAATGCCATTATGGCAGAGCAGGAAGCTCAGCAGGTACAGCCACCCAGTGAAGTGACCAATGCTTTATTTGCTGGTAATGATTACGGTGCGGATAACATCGTTGATGAGCCACGCTTTGATGTCAGTGTTAGTAAGCTTCCCGCGAAAACATTTTTTCTTAGCTTAGTTGATGGCACTGATTACAATATTGTTACGCACCCCAAAGTTAAAGGCTATGTCACTTTAAACTTGAAAAATGTTACGGTGAAAGAAGTTTTAGATGTAACCAGCGAACTCTATGGTTATGAGTACAAGAAAAGTGCCTCGGGTATTTATACGATCCATCCGAATGCTTTACGCAGTGAAGTCTTTTATATCAACTACCTTGATATTGCCCGTGTTGGAGAGTCGAGTAGCAGTGTTTCTGTTGGCGAAATAAAATCAACTAGCTCAAGCTCTGGAGCGTCTAGTACGTCTTCGTCAACGTCAAATGGAACCA
>JAVJHY011606464.1:0-10278 GCA_035593235.1 Phascolosoma agassizii | reverse complement strand
ATTGCGACAAACTTACAATAATATTCCGGAGTGAATCACATGAAACAAGTACAAAAAGGTTTTACCCTAATTGAATTAATGATCGTTGTTGCGATTATCGGTATTCTAGCTGCAACTGCACTTCCTGCTTATCAGGATTACACTAAGCGTGCGAAAATTGCCGAAGTTATGATTCTTGCTGGCAAGGATAAGTTGTCGGTGACTGAATACTTTATGTCTACAGGTTCTATGCCTGATACTACGGCTCAGTCGGGTATCAATGAAGAAGCTGGTCAAAGTGAGTGGATTACTGGTATTACTTGGACTACAGGTACTACAGGTGCAACTTTGAACTACGCAATTGATGCACTTAAAATTGGCTCAGGTGCAGTTATATTTATCGGTTCTTACGATGATTCGACAGGTATGACTTGGTCGTGCAAGTCAAGTACACTATCAAGTAAGTACTTACCTGCTAACTGTCGTTAAGTTAGTTAGTTAGTATAAAAAGCCTTCAATGCGAAGGCTTTTTTTTTGTCTGTAATTTTATTGTGAAGCGTTCTATGTCTATATCTTTCAGGGGGTTGATGGTTGGCCTCTGCGTCTGGTTGGCGCTAGTTGTCACTGTCTTTGTTTATTGGTCTGGTTTGCCGGGTATGTTTTTGGTCGATGATACCTACAACCTTGAATTGTTGAATGCTCATGGCGGGGTCACCGATTGGGCCAGCTTTAGAGCGTTTGTGTTTGATAACCCATCGGGGATGCTTGGTCGCCCTGTGTCGATGCTCAGTTTCTTATTGAATGATCAATATTACCCGGGTGCTGTAGAGAGTTACCGCTATACCAATTTAATGATCCATTGTCTGTGTGGGCTGCTGTTATTTGTTTTTCTAAGGCAGTTGTTGGGTCTGATCGAGAAAAATAGAGCGGATGTGTCTACATGTGTGGCCTTGATTGCCATGTTTTGGTGGTTGATTCTACCTCTGAATGTTTCTACAGCACTCTATATAATCCAGCGAATGACGCAGCTGGCGACACTGTTTTCTATACTTGGCTTAATCTCTTTTTTATACGGAAGAAAGCTTTTAGAGATAGATTATAGGCGCGGCGTTTTCTATATGGTCTTTGGACTTTATGTTATTGGCGGGCTTGCGCTTCTCAGTAAAGAGAGTGGGGCGCTGATATTCCTGTATGCGCTTGCTTGTGAGTTCGCACTATTATCTTCGGGCGTTAAGGCTAGCCGCATTGTCTGGTGGATATTACTGGCGCCTTTATTTATTGGTGTTCTATATTTTGTGTCTCGCTGGTCGAGCTTTACGGGTGCCAGTAATAGAGATTTTACCACCTATGAACGAGTGTTAACGGAATCGAGAATTCTTTGGGATTATGCGTTTAAAATTGTTATTCCTTCTGGCGGTAAAATGGGCTTGGTTCATGACGATATAGTGGTGTCGAAAGATCTGCTTCAGCCTATAAGTACGTTGTTCTCTGTTTTTGGTCACTTATTTGTAGTTGTTGCTGCTTGGCTTGGTCGAAAGAAATACCCCTTGGTGCTTTTGGCTGTTTGTTGGTTTTACTTTGGTCATAGCTTGGAGTCTACGGTTATACCTTTGGAGTTATACTTCGAGCACAGAAACTATATGCCGTCGATGATGCTTATTACGTGTCTGGTTTGGTTCTTGTGGGGGCAGTTTGAACGTCCTGTTTTAGGGCGGGCGGTAGTGTTGTTGTTGGTTGTCTTCTCGGTTCTGGTGTGCGCACAGCGTGCTGCTATGTGGGGGAAGCCTTTGTGGTTAATTAAAACTTGGGCTAGTGAGCATCCAAATTCAATGCGAGCTCAGACGATGCAAGCCAGAACACTCCTTACAATGGGTGATTTTGAGTCAGGGCGTATTGAACTTGAGCGTCTGCGGGGGAAGTGGCCTGACGCCGTACATTTTGATTTGCTATTGTTAAATTATACGTGTCGGGGCTCTATAGCGCCTGGGTATGATGTTCGACAGCTCCTAGAGAGGATGAAAGGTGGTGTGTATCAAGGTAGTTTCCCTTCCGTTTTAGAGAATACATATGCCTTGTATGGGGAGAGGAGATGTGAGGAAATTGATGCGAATTTAATGCATGATATTTTTTCAAGAGTGGACGGGCTAAAGAATATCATTACTCCGGTGAAGGCCAAGGCTGCTTTCTGGGATATGTATGTATATACGGATCAAGGGGATTTGGCTGGAGCTATAGGGGCGATTGATAAGGCGTTTAAATACCAAAAATCTTCGTTTATTTTGTATCACAAGGCCAAGCTCCTATTTAGTGCTGGATTGTTTGACTTGGCTTTGGTGGAGTTGGATGCAGCTATAGCTATGGAGTCTAGAGTCGCCATATACAAACAGCAGCGATTGGAAGAGTACCGAGCTGCACGAGAAGTTATTCAGAAAAAGATATCGGATGAAAATAATGAATTGTAAGGTTTCTATTGTCATACCCGCTAAGAATGAAGAGGGGGGGTTGGGAGGGTTTTTACCTTCGCTTGTTGGTGCGTATCCTGATTTTGAAATTATAGTTGTTGATGATGGCTCTCAAGACGGCACAGCCTCTTTATCTGAAAATTATGGTGCTAAGGTTGTCTCACACCCATATTCGAAAGGTAATGGAGCGGCCATTAAATCAGGAGCTTTGGCTGCAACCGGCGAAATCATCGTATTTATGGATGGTGATGGTCAGCATAAGGTTGAGGATGTTGCTCGTCTTTTAGAAAAAATGGATGATGGCTATGATATGGTTGTGGGCGCCCGAAAAACCATGGGAGATCAGGCTAATATATTTAGAGGTTTAGCGAATAGAGTGTATAACACATTGGCAACATTTATGGTTGAACAAAAAGTTGAAGATCTTACCTCTGGAATGAGGGCGGTAAAGAGAGAAAAGTTTATTAAATTTTTATCTCTATTGCCGAATGGTTTTTCATACCCAACCACCAGCACTATGGCTTTTTTTAGGTCAGGGTATTCAGTGGGTTATTTGCCGATAGAGGTTTCTAAAAGAGTTGGGAAAAGTCATATTAATTTATTTAAAGATGGCGCGAGGTTTCTTTTGATAATATTTAAAATCGCAACTTTGTATTCGCCTTTAAAGTTGTTTGTGCCGTTAAGTGGGGCTGTTTTCCTTTTGGGATTGATTCGCTATGGCTACACATATGTAGCAACAGGTACTTTTACAAATATGTCGGCAACATTGCTGGTTTCATCGTTGCTTATTTTTTTGATAGGCCTAGTTTCCGAGCAAATAACTACTTTGATTTTTCTTTCGTCAGAAAAGAATGATTAGAATATTAACGTTAACTACATCTTACCCTACCAGCTTGAATTCATCGGGTGGAATTTTTATACGTAGGCTTTTGTCTGCCTTTCCATGTGATGTCTATCATTATGTTCTGACTCCAGCTGTCCCAAATAACAATAACTTTTTAGAGGCTGGAATTCAGGGTGAAGTGTGTTCGTGCGCATATGGTCCGGGCGCATGCCAGACTCTTTTTCATGTGCCAGGTGGAGGTCCGTCGGCTTTAAAAAATAGGCCGTATTTGGCTTTACTGATTCCTTTTGTGTTGGTTGGGCTTTTTTTAAAAAGTTGTAAGTTGTCAAAAAAAGTAGATGTCGTCCACGCCCATTGGACTTTTGCAGGGGTGGTAGCAGTGATGGTCGGTGGTTTGTTTAACCTTCCAGTTGTCATTACCTTACACGGTCAAGATGTAAATAATTCTGAAGAGTCTATCTTGCTAAGATTTATGCTTTGGTTTTGCGTTCGATTTAGTTCTAATGTGGTGGCGGTCAGCTCTGAAATGTACCAAAAGTTGATTGATAGGTTTCCCAGCTTTAGAGCTAAGATTGTTTTTATTAGTAATGGTGTGGGTGATGATTTTCTAGAGGTTGAGCGAAAAAATCGTAGTGATATGTCTATAAATTTTTTGACGGTTTCAAGTTTAATACCTTCTAAGTGTGTAGATGTTTTTATAATGGCTATGGCAGATGTGTTGGCGGAATCAGATGGATCGATAGCGACTATTGTGGGTGAGGGGGCACAGAAGAAAGAGTTGATGGCTTTGGTGGAAAACTTAGGGTTAAAGGATAGAGTTTTTTTTCGAGGTCTAGTCCGGCCTGAAGAAATGCCAAGTGTTTTCAGCTCGGCAGATGTATATGTTAGTGCAAGTTGCTCAGAAGGTAGACCAAGTGTAGTGATGGAGGCCATGGCGACAGGGTTGCCTTTAGTGTTGACTGATATCCCAGGTCATAGAGAGCTTTTGGAAGGCTCTAAGCAGGCTCTATTTACCGTTGGGGATCTTCCGGGTTTGGTGTCTAAGTTGAAGGAGATAGCCTCGTCGAAATGTAATGTGGAAGAAATGGCTGAGGATTCTAGGTCGAGAGTTGGCCTTTTAGGCTTGACTTGGGCTTCTTCTGTTAAAAAGTATTTAAAATTATATGAAGGGTTGCTGGGTAATACTTGGATAAATAAATGAAACTGGTTAATTACTTGCCGTTAAAATTTAAAACAGTGTTTATTGACCAGATGATTCTCACCACCGCTGTACAAGTGCTTGGTTTAAGCTTGTCATTTTTATTGTCGGTAGTTTTGGCCCGGGAAGTAGGTTTGTTGGCAGTTGGTATTGTAGCGCTGTCTCGCTCAATATCTTCAGTGTTGTCTTTTTTTATCGCCATGGGGACCAATACGTTAATGGTTAGAGAGGTGGCTATATTAAAGGCTTCTTCTGGTGTGTCTTCCTCGATTTTCTATGGCGTAATAAGGTTTCGAGCGGTACTTACTTGTATTGTTATTTTCCTTCTTATGCTGGGGTATTTGACGGCTGATTTGAATTCGGATGTAGGTGTCTTTTTTATTGTTTCGTTTGTCCTTGGGGGCCTCACTAATCTATCGGGCTCAATACTTAAAGGCTTAGGTAAGACCTGGGTGGCCTTTGCTTTGGAGCAAGTGTTAACAGTTTTTCTTGTGTTATCTATGGTTTTATTGGTTGATCTTGTCTCTGTTCTGACGATTGAGCTCGCAGCATTTTGTTATTTGATGGCATATTGTATTTCGGTCATTGTAAGTTGGTATTTTTTAGCGAGAGAATTCCCTGTTTTTAGTCAGGTTTTTAATGTTCGGTGTTCTGCTTTAGCGGTATTGAGAAAAACTAAACCGTATATGATCGCAGCCGCTATGGCAGTTATTATGACTCAGGTTGATCTTTTGATGTTGGGAGCTATGGTCGGTATTGAGAGCGTGGGGGTCTACAGTATTTCCTTGAATTTAGCTATGTTAACAGGTTTTGTTCTCACCGCTGTAAATTCAAACTTATCTCCTAAGGTTGCGCGGCTGTATTGCAAGGGTGATGTTTCTGCAGTTAGCTCCATTGCCGAGGAAGTGTGTGCACTATATGTTTTGGTTGGTGTGCTGGCGTTAGTGTTTTTTTATGTTTTCGGAGACTTGATTTATTCTATTTGGATGCTGGAAGGTTATTTGCCATTATTGATGACGTTAGTAGTTGGTCAATTTTTTCGTTTGGCGGCAGGTCCAACCGGAATGTTGTTAGTTATGACTGAGTATGCTGGAGTGCATATGAAAATATCTGTGGCTGCAGCAATTTTGAATGTGATTTTGAATTATTTTTTAATACAAAGTTTTGGATTGTATGGTGCTGCATTCGCTACATCTTTAACGCTATTGTTTCTTAATGGAGCGTCTTGGGTTGCAGTGTCTAAAAAGTTAAATTTATTTGTTTTCCCCAAGTATAATTGGCGCCATTTTCGATAATTGATAGTTTTTTGTATTGCCAAAAGTTAACTATAGGAGTGATTATTGTGGCGATAAGCTTTGGGTTGTTTAATGTCTTCTCTAAAATAGTGTTGTCTCCCAAAAAAACGACACTGTTTCATAGTGCTTTTAATGACCGATCATGTATTTTTATTCATATACCGAAAACTGCAGGTTCTTCGGTGTCTATGGGCTTGTTCGGTTTTCAGGTTTCACATAGGGCAGCAATAGAGTATCGAAACGAAGATGTAGATAAGTTTGATGAGTATTTTAAATTTTCTTTTGTTAGGAATCCATGGTCTAGACTCGTTTCGGCATACTTTTATTTGCAGCAGGGGGGGATGTCTTATTTGGATAGTAATTGGTATCAAGAGAATATTTCAAAATATAGTACATTTGATTTGTTTGTGAAAAATTGGTTGACTGAAGATAATGTACAAACAAAAAGTCACTTTATACCACAGTATCAATTTATTAATGGAGGCAGCTTGTCTTCAAGGACGATATTAGTTGACTTTGTTGGGAAGGTTGAAAATCTTACTGAGGATATAGCCCATGTTTCTGATCGTATAGGGGTTCCGATAAATTTAGCTCCTGTAAATGTTTCGACTCACGATAATTATCGAGACTACTATAATGAAGAAACGAGAGAGATTGTAAGGAAGGTGTACTCAATTGATATCGAGATTTTTGGTTATGACTTTTGACAGTTTCATTTTTATTTATAACTCTAAAGAATTCTGTCGATGGTTTTAAAAGTAGTTAAAAATATATTTAGTAAGTTGATGGTTAGAACTTTGGTCTTAAAGTTATATATAAGGTCTAGGTTTTCAAAGGCTATGCTAACTAGTGTGTGTGACGAAGATCTTGTTGTTAGTTTAACTAGTTATGGGGATAGGGTTTCGAGTGTTTATTTGGTTTTAGAGACAATTTCGTCACAGCTTTTAAAGCCTACTAGAGTTATATTGTGGTTGGATGAAGATGAGTTTTCATTGTCGAAATTGCCAGCTACTCTCGACCGCTTAATTTCTCGGGGATTAGAAATTAAATTTTGCCCAAATTATCGATCATATAAAAAATATATACCTACGGTAAAAGCTTATCCTTCTTCAGATATCGTTACTATTGATGATGATATTTTATATCCGAATAACTTCTTGGAAGTCCTTGTTGCAGAGCACGGACTACATCCCGGGGTGATTTTAGGTTGGAGGGCTCATAAGGTTGCCTTTGAATTGAATGGCTCAATAGCTTCATATAAGAAGTGGGAACATGAGACGTCGGATTCTAGTGCTGGTGGTCGAATATTTTTGACGTCTGGCGCAGGAATGTTTTTTCCTGCGGGTTGTTTTTTGCCTGAATCTTTAAATTCATCAGTTTTTTTAACATGTTGTCCTTATGCTGACGATGTCTGGTTTTTTACGATGGCTTTGTTGTCTGGGGTCAAGTGTAGAAGGGTTGGTGGGGAAGAGGCCTTTAGGGATGTATTCTATATGTTGCCGGGTTCTCAAAAAGTGAGTTTGTCACAATATAATTTGGACTGTTCCGGTAATGACAGTCAGATGTCAAAAGTGTTTTATCATTACGGGATAGATAGGTCTTGGAATGCAAAAACTTTTGATGGAATAAAATATTTTAGTTGATGGTGTATTTTTATGACCTATGTAGTGGGGAGTGGTTGGTGGTGTGATGAAGGTGGTGATTCAGTTGAGTACTCTGTAAGTGGTTCGGATGAAATTAGAGGAAAAGATTTTAATAATCTATGGTATGACTCGATCAATAGGAATACAGCACCAGAAAAGATAATAGTTGTTGATAGTGCGTCCCCAGTATTGCCAGACTCACATGATGACCAGCGTATTGAGTTTGTTTCATTGCCGAAAAATTACGGGCATTCTACACTGCATGTTGGTAAGTATAGTGGCTGGTCGAGATCAGTTATGTTGGGGCTTCAGTATGCACTAATGTCAGACGCAGAATACTTTGTTTATGTTGAGCAGGATGTTTTGCTCAAGGGGAAGGGGATTGTGGAGTACTGCATAGATAAAATGACTACCCCGTATATGTTCGGTTCTGGTGAGGGTACTCCGCAGGCGCTTCAACAGTCATTTTTTATTATTCGCCGTGATGGAATGGAACCTTTTTTGAGACGATATCAAGCTATCTCTTGTGCTGATGGTGATTTATCGCCTGAAAGTAAGTTTGCGATTTCAGTGTCTAAGTTTTGGAGTTTGATGCCTTCGTGTTTTTTTTCGATTAATGAAGCGTGGGCAGCTTTTGTTTTAAATTTTTTAAAGGGATTTGATGAGTTGCCGGTTGGTTTTGGGCGTCAGAGGCCAATTGATTTCGAACAAGAATTTTTTTATTTCCAACACGGGTCGGATAAAGAGCTAGATACCTATAAGGAGGGTGTGGTTTAGTTTTTACGTGGTCTAGTTTTTTTATTTTTAGAGTATTTATCTTTTTCTTGAGAATAATAAATATCCAGTTTTCTCAATAAATGGCGATTTTTGTCTAAGATATAAACTGGCTAGCGCTAGGGAGCCTCTAAGGCTGGGTATGGTTTCTAGGACGTCTTTTATCGTTATTATCTTGTTTCTATTCTTGTAGTCGTTGACCTTGAGCTGTTTTTTTTCTGAGTTGGTCAGTTTGTATCCGTGCTTTTTAATGAAACTGTCGTAGCCTTTACCGTGTTTGTCCCTTGTGGTTATTCTGTCGCCTTCACGATCAAAGTTAACGACGTAAGTACAGCTGCTTAGTCGAAGTGCGGGGCCAAATTTTTCTATAACTCTAAACCATAGATCAAAATCCTGCCATGCAGGCATAGTGCTATCAAAGCATCCGGCTTCAATTAATTTCTTCCTCTCAATAAATGTTGGCCCACCTACGTAGTTTTTGGTTTTCATGTCAGATAATGATATGTGTCTTTTTTTAACGGGAGCTAGGAATTCACCATAGGCGTTCCTTTCAATTACTGAGGAGCTTATTATAGAGTATTTATTGTTGGCCGCATTAACTAACTCTTCGATTCGCTCAGGAAGAAATAGGTCGTCATCATCAAGTCCAGTTACATATTTACCCCTTGCCATTTTGATGGCTTCATTTCTGGCGTGACAGGCTCCTAAAGGAGTTTTGTAGCTGGAGTATTTTATATTTCTGTATGCTGATTTCAGGTCTTTGACTACTTTATCGGTGTTGTCTTTTGATCCGTCGTTTACGATTATTATCTCTATGTTTTTATATGTCTGGTTGATAACAGACTCTACTGCGATTTTTAGCATTTGAGCGCGATTGTGTGTGGGTATATAAACTGACACTAAAGGATTGTTGTTTGTTTTTAGTTTGTTCTTGAGATTCATGGATCTTACTTTTCGTTTTCTTGCAGCCCATAACATGATTCTTTCACTGTATAGAATAGATAGGATGAATGTCCTCACTTTATTCTTGATTAGGCTGAAATTATTTTTTGAGTTTTTGTCTTGATGTGTGAGGGTGTGAATTATCTTTTCTTCAAATCCTGTCGTAGTTTTTATGAGTGGATTGCAGCGTATTTTAATTTCTTCTTGATTTAGTAGCTCTAGATATGACTCTTTCCGTAAGAGGTGAAAGCTTAAAGCGATGTCAGCACTGATCAATTTTAGTGACTTTTTAAGATTTGTCTTGCTGATGGATTTTTCATGCTGTCTATAGCAATAGAGCGGAATGGGGATGTTGCATACGCCGTGTTTTTCTAAAACTCGGATGTACCAGTCTATATCTTCTGAACCGATGCGGTCGAAAGCTTCTCTATAGCTCCCGATTGTCGTCAGTATTTTACGGTGAAACATGATGCTAGCACCACAGAATAGTGATGTCCGGCCTTGCTCTAATTGTCTATTAATAGAGGTGTTTGTTAATGGGTATTTAACGGTTATTTGTAAGTCGTTACTATAAAATCTGTCACAGTAGCTGCCACACATGTCTATATTTTTTTCATTGTCTAATATTGCGAGCTGTTCCTTAAGTCTGGTTTTCTGACTCCAGTCATCGGCATCCTGAAACGCAATATACTTTCCCTTACATTGCTTTAGGAGTAGGTTGGTCGTTTTTAGGTAACCTAAATTTTCAGGGTTAGAGAAGAGTTGTATTCTTGGGTCTTGAATTTTTCTGATTACCTCAGCTGTATTGTCTTCGGACGCATCGTCGGCAATTAATAGTTCAAAATCAGAAAAACTCTGTTGCAGTACACTGTTAATGGCGTCACCGATAAAGTCGGCACAGTTGAATGCCGCCATGATGACCGATACTTTAGGTGTATTAGAGTCTTCGGTATCGGAAGAAAGCCCTTTGTTGCGTGTTTTTTTCATGGCGTAGATTACGATAAAGACTTCACGTGTTAAACCGCATCGACAAGTCCACCGCCTTGCAGTCCTTGGTCAGCGCTCCAATAGAAATAAAGTCCACACCCGTTTCCGCTTTCTCACGCAGTGTGTCTTTTGTAATGCCGCCGGATGCTTCCAG
>JAVJHY011606355.1:0-10280 GCA_035593235.1 Phascolosoma agassizii | reverse complement strand
TAGCCAGGGGAGAAATCAATTGTGCCCTGCTCACAGGTGGCGAAGCCATTGCCAACCAGCGCCATGCACAACGGCACAGCATGGAGCTGAATTGGTCGGAACAATGGGGCGTGGCCATGGATAGTCGCGACGAGCCTCAGCGCATTGCCTCTTCCCATGAAATCACCAGCGGCATGTCTTTACCTGTGCATTACTATGCAATGATTGAAAATGCGCGCGCGGCGCAGCAGGGCAAGACGTGCCTTGCGATCTTTCGGAATGTCAGGATTGCCGTCAGCGGCTTTGAGCGCACGCTCGACGGCAGCTTCAATCGAGCCGGCAACCCGGCCAAGCGCCTCGTACTCACTGAGCTTGAGATCGCCGTCAGCCCCGTGTTCGCGGTAAAGCCGGTCCATGGTAAAGGCGAGCAACGGCAGGGCATCCTTCCCGCCACCATTTTCAACGTCGGATAGCAGTTCATCGACAAGTTGCTCCTCGATGACGAGGGTGCGCGCCGTGCCGTGCAATCGGTGCGCCGGACCTTTGATGATTTCGGTGTAGGCACCCTGCGGCATCGGCGGCAAGCTCAAGGTGTGCTGGCGTAGCCCCTGCAGTTCCCTTGCCGTTTGCAGCGCCTCATAACTGTCCGACCGGATCGTGAAGAGTGTCATCACAGCGGGGGTATCGGCGACAGCGAGATCGTGTAGCAAGCGCAGAAAGATCTGAGCTTCCTTGCCGCTATCGGCAATGAATAACTCCTCGGCCTGATCAATGGGTAAGATCACCGTTGGGAGTTTGCGGGGCTCGCCGCCGCTTCCAACAGAAGCCCGGCGGGATTTGGCTTGAACGAGTTCGGCGAGGATTACACCGACACCCTCAGCACCAGCGTCGATGGCCGCGCGCAATTCGGCCCGTGTCCGAGCGGGCTCCAGCGTGCGGCAGGCCTCTTCGAGGCTGGCGACTAATCCCGTGTCCCCGGTCAGCACAGCGCGCTCAGGACGAATGACCGGTAGCGTTAAGAAGTGCTGATCCTCACGCGCCAGACGTGGCAGTAGCCCCGCCCGCATGAAGGATGACTTGCCGGCACCGGACGCGCCAAGGATCACCGCCAGACGCGGCGGCCCGCCCTCGTGCAACCCGCGCAGCATATCCATGCCAACAACAATCGGGCCATCACGGCCAAAGAAAATTCCCGCGTCATCGCCTTCCAGTGGCTTCAACCCACGATAAGGCGCGCGGTTGGGGTCATGCTTGGGCGGCCAAGTGAAAAACTTCGGATCAAGGCCGGCATTGGACAGACCAATGCGCAGGCGATCGAGACCGTCCTGGGCAAAGGCGACCGATATCGGGTTGTCATCCGGCGGCACGGTGACCGACCGTTCGACGTCTCGGCTGCCGGCGGTCAAATCAACGAGCTGCCACTCGGCGGTCATCTCGGTCGGCAGATCTTTAATGGGGATCGGATCGACAACGACACCAACAATCCGCTTATTCATGTGCTTGGCGAGCAGGAACTCAGCAACGCACCATTCGGATTTGCGCCAATCCGGCGACACTAGAAAAATGACCAGCTCGCAACGCTCCGACGCCTGCTTCAGTGCATCCTGCCAGCGCTGCCCCGCCTTGAGGCCGCGTTCCGGATCAAGGTCGAGGAAAACATCGTCCCAGCCATGCTCGGTCAGCCAGTCGCGCACCGCGACGGCCTCGGCATTGTTCGCAGATGAATGACTTAGAAAAATACGCGACACGGCAATGGCTCCAAAAGTATTGATGGCGAGCTTAGCCGTGGTTGCCTGGATTGTCAGCTGGTGAGGAGAGCCCTACGAAGGCCGCCGAGCAACGCTTGTTGCGGGCGAGCAACATGGCTGGTTCGGGTCATTCACGTCGATCAGTGACTTTCCGCAGTTGAGTTGAAGCGGTCAACAACACAAAAGGAGGCTTCAAATCAGAGGGGCTACTCCTCTGGTTTGGCCTGAAAGCAGAGGAGCATCTGTTTTTCACGACAAGCACGCGTTTTTCACACAACGACTCCTCAAATCAATAGGGCACCGAGATATGATTTCAGACACGTTGTTCGAAGCAGCAGCGTCGATTGAAGATGGTCTCAAAACGTTTCCGCAAGCATATCAAGGTGCTATCCGTCAGAGACTTGAGAAGCTGCTCGTGGAAATGAAAGAGATCCAATCGATCCTCGACACGCCGCCTCGCTCTGCGGATGAGAGGTTAAACTGAACGATCCATAGAAAAAATGGACTGGGCTTAAGAGATTGAATCGACTCTGTTTTCAAGCTTGGCGGCCCTTAATTCCAGACATTGCGGCCAAAGTGTGTTAATTTAGCACTCGCAGAATCAATTAAATCGAGTCAGTTATCTGCACCGTCGGGAGATAAAGAGCCAGCAGGGAATCAATCACAGATTTCCGAGCTGGCTTTTTGCGTTTTAGACGCGATATCTAAGCATGATCGAATAGGAGGCGCGCGCCATGAAATAACGCTAGCATTCTGTTTTCTCTCACACGTCCAAAAACAACTTATACGGCTCGCTTCGGCGGGCCGTTTTTTATGAGGCCGGAAGGAAACCGATATGTCAGATTTACGTAAGCGCAGCCGGCATGATCCCGTGATGCGCGCAAAGCGTATGAAGAAAAGGTCCGACCGGCTAAAGCTACGCAATGCTGGTGGCATAGTCATGTCCGCGTTTATGGAGACGATGCTCACTCCATTTGGTGGGAAAGGTCTGCAGAAGGCGCGGAAGCTTGCACGTGGGAATGGCATGTACGCGCCGGCGGCGAGGGGTCTTGTTGAAGTGGATCGTCTGGCGGAAGAAGTGGGGGGTATTGATGCGGCGCTGACGATGGGTGACCAGGAACGGGCGTCGGACAGAGCATTGGCGCGGCGGCAATTCATACCCAGCTTTGGTAGTGCGAAGAAGAAGCCCGCTCGCGGCAGTATGAGTGGAAAAGTCAAGGTTGGCGGCTCCAAGCGCAAGGCCGCAAAGAAAACATCCCCGAAAAAGGCGGCAGCAAAGAAAGTCACACCCAAAAGATCCGGGGGCAATCGCAAGCGCGGCACGCAGAACTTGGCCAACCGCAAGGCCATCGCCAAAGCGCGGCGATATAAATAGAGAAATGGTCAAGCTGGTCGCAACTTGGTCAGGCGACGGCATGATCAGGATCGAGGCCGCGCTCAAAAACCTATCGTCGTCAGGCAAGATGCGAAACTCGTTGCGTCGGGCCGTTAATCACACGGGCGACAAGACCCACACACAAGTCGTTCGTGCATTGTCACGGCAGATAAGGGCGCCAGCGCACGCCATTAAGAAGTACGGGGCAGTGCGGCGCATTAAAGCAAACAATTCTAGCCTAGAATATACGATCCGAAGCGACGGAGGCCCGATCCCGCTCAAATACTTTAGAGCAAACCAGACGCGCAAGGGCGTGAGCGCCAACCCTTGGGGCAACCGCAAGCTATACAAACACGCATTCCTGATTGCGAAGTTCTCAGGCCACGCATTCTGGAGAACAGGACCGGCTCGGGAAATGAAGTCCGGGCGCTATGCAGGCAAGAAGCGGCAACCTATTGAGCGCATTGCTGGCCCGAATGTTCCGAAAGAAATAGTAAAAAACAAAGTAAAACAAACATTTGAACGACACGTAAGCAAGCAGCTTCCAACAAGAGTAGAGCACGAAGTAAAGAGATTAACTAAAAATGTGCTCACATAGGAAGCATTACTCAAGCAAAGCGAAGCAAAACGCGGGTCCTTTCTGGCCATTTCTACTGCATCCGGTGCGGCGGCAGCCCGAAATTCACCTATTTTTGGGGTTCGAAAACTGTCAGTTCGGAGTCGGTCTCTAATCTTTAGACGGGGAAAATGATGGAGCTCTCGACGGCACAGATTTCTGAACTGTTCGGAATAACTGATCGGTGGGTTCAACGCCTTGTTAAACAAGGGGTTTTTGTGAAGGTTCGATACGGCGTTTATGACGGAACAAAAAGTGCACAGAACTATATCGACTTCAAAATCAAGACCGAACTAGAGCGCAAACCAGAGTCGGACTCCGTAGGTATGGAGATCGAGAAGGAGCGATTGCGCAAAATGAAGCTGCAGAACGACGCCGACGACAAGATCCTTATTCCGGCTGAGCATGCAATGGGGGCAGTCGAGCACGTTGTGGGAACGTTACGGACGGGTCTTTCTGGCGTGCCGGCTCGAGTAACATCTGATGTCGATCTCAGGGGAAAAATTGACAATGCGATCGACGCTGTTCTCAAAGATCTGGCGCGCGGATTTGATGAAGTTGGCGCCGCTTTTTCAGCGGGCCGCAACCCTCTCGAAACCGACTAAGAAACAGTTTCCCGATGAGTGGGCTCGTGAAAACCGTGTCTATAGCGCCAGGCACGATAGGCCGGGGCCTCGAGATCCGAGCCTAACGCCATACATGACGCTGTTCGCGCGTTCGTTTAACGACACGAATTATGATAACTGCGCTTTGGTTTGCTCGGCTCAAATGGCCAAAACGGAAACGATGATGGATATCATCGGCTCTCAACTTGACCAGCGCCCGGCGCCGATAATGCTTGTCGGCCCTGACGAGAATTTCGTCGTCAATGAGCACGAGCCACGCATTGTCGAGCTCATTGAACAATCGGCGTCGCTGAAATCTAAAGCGTCGACCGGTAAGAAAATGCGTAAGTATCAGAAGACAATCGCCGGCGTTCCGTTGCGCTTGGCGTGGGCTGGTTCCGAATCGCAAATGTCGGGCATGGCAGCAAAGCTGGTTCTGTTTGATGAGATCGACCGAGCCGGCGTCATCAAGGGCAAAGGCGATGCGTTCGGCATCGTCAAGGCACGGGGCGATAGTTACCGAGACTCGAAGCGCGGCGTTATGTCGACGCCGACCGAGGCCAATGTTGAGATTGAGATTTGCCCGATTACGGGCTTGGCGTTCTGGAAAGTCATGCCGGTCGACGAGGTTGCGTCGGCGATCTGGCGCATATTCCAATCAGGTACAATGCACCATTGGACTTGGAAATGTCCAGGGTGCGCCGAGTGGTTCATTCCACGTTTATCGGTGCTGAAAGGTCACGAGGGCAAGCAGGCGGCGCATGCAAAACGCGATGCATACATTGCGTGCCCTAACAATGGTTGCGAAATTCTCGAGCATCATAAAAAAGAGATGAACGCAACCGGCGTCTTTGTGGCGCCAGGTCAATCGATTGACGAGGATGGAAACGTTACAGGCGATCCGCCTGATACGGTGACTCTATCCTGTTGGGTTTCTGGATTGTGCTCGCCGTTCAAAACGTTCGGCGAAAGGGCATCTCGTCTGGTCGAAGCGACTGATGGCGGCACAATCGACGAGCTGCAAGCGGCCATAAATACAGCGTTTGGCGAGCCTTATACGCCGGGTATCGGCGAGGTTCCTGAATGGAAAAAGGTTGCGGAGCATGCTGCCGATTATCGCCGGGGCGAGGTGCCTGCCGGCGTTCGATTCATAACGTTGACATGCGACGTGCAGGGTTACGGAATTTATTTCGTCGTTCGCGGATGGGGTGCCAAGGGGACATCGTGGCTGATCGAATGGGGCTTGTTGGAAGGGGCAACGATTGAGGATGATGTTTGGGATCTGCTCGAGGAAACAATCCTCGCCGAGTACGGCGGATTTACCATCTCTCGGGCCCTGATCGATGCCGGTTATCGACCCGGCAAGAAAGATCAGATACCAGAAAACAAGGTCTATGAGTTCTGTCAGCGGATGGGCAAGCGGGTGTTGCCCACGCGCGGCCGGAAGACACAGCTTAAGCCGGTCATGAAATCCAAGCGCGACGTCAACCGCATGGGCGAGGCGATGCGCTACGGCTTGCAAGATCTCATGCTGCATACGGATTTTTTCAAGTCGTCAGTATATGAAAAAATTCGAAGATCGATCGATAAGCTCGGGGCCTGGATGGTGCCCACCGATGTTGATGAGGACTATTGTCGTCAGGTTGTTTCTGAGGTCCGCCGAATATCGAAAGAAGGGCGACCGGAATGGATTCCGAAACACCGCGACAATCACTATCTCGACTGTGAGTCCATGGCATTTGCTGCGGGCTTTCTTCTGGCGGCTCAGCGCCGCAAGCCAGACGACAATGAAATTGTGTTGCTCGGGATGCCGAAAACATCATTTGAGAGTGTAGCGGCACCCTCAACGAAACCGGACGTCGGGCAGATGCCAGAAATTATCATCCCGCCGCCGTCCCGCACGCCTGCTATTCGGCCAGCAAAGCGGCAGCGAGCTACAGCGGCCGAGGTCGCGCGAATGTTTCATGGCTAAACGAGGGTTTATGAATGGCGAAGTCATCGAAAAAGTCTCGCCGTCGTCGGGGCGTGCGTCGGCCGCGTCCAGTGAAACGGCCGAGAGCTGCAAGGGTCAACCGCCCAACGAGACGCACGAAAAACCGAAAAACAATTCGGCGGGTTAAGCGGGTTGCCAAGAAACTAGCCCCGACTGCCTTGGTTGCGCCTGTTGTTGTGTCGGTGCCAGTCGCGGCTAAGCCGGTCGCTAAGCCAGCGCCCAAGGTGCCGGAGTCAGCAGTGTCTTGGATTTACAACCAGATCTCAAGCTATTGGAAAAGCACCACAAAGGCGAAGAAAAAAAACGGCGGATCAATTGTCGCCGCAAAGGCTGATTACAAGGCGGCAAGCGGGGAAGTTGCGCGCTTGCAAGGTGAGCTCAAAGACGAGGCAAAAAGAGGCGGCCGGGGTAAACGGTACGACAAGCTCGTCGCTGATCTAAAGCTTGCCAGGTCTGATCAACGCTCGGCGGGTAAGCGTGTTTCTGATGCCGAGTCTTCGGCATCGTCTGGCCAAGTAACCGGTGCCGTGGCCCAAGTTGGGGCCCTTGTTGCCGGCACCGTCATTGGTGAACGCATGGCGACCGGTGCGGATAAGCGTTTCGCCGCATCGATCGAGAAAAACAAGGCTCAAGTCACCAAGGTGGCGAAAGAAGCCCGAACGCTCATGAACAAGGTTGAAAAGGGCGGCAAAGTTGATGTCACGCGCGCCAAGCTGAGGGCTATCAACAAAGAAGGCAATTTGCTGCTGAACCGTGGGCCCGTTGGTGGCGGCAAGATTGCTGGTCTGTTGCTCGCTACGGTCGCGACGAGATATGCGGCAGCCGGCGTCGAGGATCCAACCGCCAAGGCTGCATTGAATGCGGCTGCAACGTTCGAGGGCGCTCTAGCTGTTGGAATTCTGGGGAAGTCGCTGCTGTACCGCAACAATCCGACGGCATCAGTACCGGTGCAAGATCGCGCAGCAATCACGGCCGCTGGTGATATCGGCAAGCAGAAAGGACCGGTTCGCAAGCGTCGCGCGCCTGCAAAGAAAAAGGCGGCGAGCATTGCCGGCAAACTGAAGCCGGTGGCGTTAAACGCTACGGCCGCAAATGCTGCGCTGAAAAGGATTAGCGCGATTGCTAGTAAGGCATCAACTGGCGGGCTTCGCGCGCTCATGCCTATCGTGTTCGCCAGTACTGCTGGGTATGCATTCTTCGGCCAAGGCGCGACGCCGGCGGCGGCCGCCGAGCAAGGTCTTGATGCTGCAACGGGTGGCTCTGCATCCCGATATAAGCAGTTGCGTTCCAAGGGGTACAGCAAAGCAACGTCAACAGCTGGTGCGGTCGATAAGTTCTTAGGTGCGCCTGTTCAAGGGACGGCGCGCCTCGTCGACGAGATTGGCAAGGCCTCGACTCGAGTTCGTAAACCGCGCGGCCGTCTTAAGAAAGTCTCATCAACGGACCTTCGCATAAACTCGCAAGCGTTCGCCTCGGATATTGTCAGCAAGTTCAACGGGCAGAGACGCTCGAGAGGATATATCGACAACGCGGCGCGCCAGGTTGCGGCGTCTCGACCTAAGCCGGCGCCGGCCGCCGCCGGCCGCCCGACGACGGGTAAGAAAGGCTCTAACACGAAGCGGGGAACGCAGAACCTCAAGAACCTTAAATCGATCTTGAAATCGAAGAAATTCGGACGGAGCAAATGAGCGAGGCCGAAGATAAGTGCGTTGCTGAATTGCGAACCATGTACGACGCGATAATGGAAGCAATGAAGGGCGCGTCTGTTCAAAGCGTTGGCCATAAGGGGCGTCAAGTCGCTTACAATCCAGCTAACGTCAATCAACAGATCTCATTCTATAATCAGATATGGGACCGATGCGGTTGCAATACTGACTTGCCGAGATTGAAGCCAGTAGACGCGCCTAACGTCCAACGTGGCGGGCCTATAAGAGTGAGGTTTGCACATTGAACCTCGCGGAAAAGAGCGTCACAGACGCGGTGGTCCAATATCGCAGTGAAGCGCGCGACCATGCTGCTTATCAAGCCGGCTCGACTATGTCGCAAAACATCGGGTTGTGGCGCCCGCCGAACCTGTCGGCCGACGCTGAAATCCTGCGCGATAGCAAGATGGTTCGATCCCGTGCGCGCTGGCTTGTTCGGAATCATCCGAACGCGCGTCAGGCTGTCCGGATCTCTCGGCAAGGCGTAATTGGCGCCAAGTTGCGCCTTAAGTTGCGCCCGAACTTCAAGTTTCTCGGGATCTCGCACGAGGAATCTGTCGAATGGGCCCGAGAGTTTCAGGACCTTTGGGAGGACTATGCGCACGGTCATAGACCTATGATTGATGCGGGCCGTCGAATGACTTTCACGCAATTCATGGCGTTAGCGCATGACTCTGATTTCACCGATGGGGAGTCGTTTATCGCGTCAGAATGGCGGGACGAGGGCGCAAAGTGGCAAACGTGTTTCCAGGCTGTTGATGTTGATAGAATGGAAAACCCGCACGCAGTGATGGATACTGCCTATCTAAAGGGTGGTGTCCAGCTCGATCGTCTTGGCGCTCCGGTCGGTTATTGGATTCGTGATGGTCATCCGTCCGATGGCACGATGCAGGGCAATCACAATCGTCATGATTACGTGATGCGCGAGACGGCATGGGGCCGACCGGTCGGGTTGCATTCCTATGACGTTCTGCGAGCTGGTCAAACGCGCGGGATTTCAGAATTCGCGACTGTTATCCAGTCTATGAAAATGGGATCCAAGATCAACGATCTCGTGTTGGCGGCCGCGACATTGCACGCCAGTGTAGCCGCTGTGATGCAAACAAAGAGCAATTACGCCGAGGCCGTCCAGGCCATGACTCAAGGTTTGGGAGACCCCGGGGAAGCTGACGAAGCTTTCACGTCTGCCGATTACGCAATTCAGCACTTGCAAGGCATCTCGGAATATTACAAGGCGGCGAACATCACGTTTGACGGGATTCAAGTTCCTGTGTTGCCACCTGGTGATGAGCTTAAACTGTTGACGCCAGGCCAGCCGGCCGCCGCCTATGGGGAATTCAAAGGGCATAACGTCAAAGACCAGGCCGCCGGCCTCGGTGTTGATCCGGTTGCCATGAGCCAGGACTATTCAGGCGTTAATTATTCGTCGTCGCGAGCATCTAACGCCAATAATTGGCGCGGGTATGAAAACCGCCGGCAGCGCCTGATCTGGCAAAACGGGATGCCGATCGTTGCCGCCTTTATGGAAGAGTGCATTTCCGAACGGGTTTTGCCGATGCCTGGCAAGCTGAAACCTGGCGATTGGTTTAGAGCTCGTGACGCCATGGTGCGCGGTACGTTCATCACGGCCGGTCGCCCGATGATTGATCCCGAAAAGGAACGTAAGGCTCACGAGATGGGGCTCAACATGGGGCTTGACACTCTTGAGAGCATCGCAGCCGAAGAGGGCGAAGATTGGGAAGAAATTCTTGAGCAACGCAGCCGCGAGCAAATCTTGTATCGCGAGCTTGGCCTTGATCAGTTCTGGGAAGGGGCAACGGCCCCTAGATCGTCGCCATCGGGAACAACTCAGCCGGATCCAACGAGCGGGGGCACTAGCAACGGATGACAAATCGTGCGGGGCAATCGGATGTCGGCCAGTTGGTTGCGTCCAATCTGTTGGGTCAACCGGTGGCAATGCTCGAGTCGCAACTCGAGTCCCTTGAGATGGCAGGATTTGAAGCCCGCATGCTGGACACCAGCCTGTTGGGGAGCGACGCCGACGCCTATGGGCGCGGATTGATGACCAGGCTGGCCGTGTCCGGCTTCGCCAATATGAACATCATGCTGCTGTCGGTCGCAGTTTGGTCAGGCGCCATTGGCGCCACGATGCATATGTTCCACTGGATCACGGCCATGATTGCGATCCCGGCGCTGCTCTATTCTGCGCAACCGTTCTTTGCGAGCGGCTGGCGGTCGCTGAAGGTGGGACGCTTAAATAT
>JAVJHY011606133.1:0-47577 GCA_035593235.1 Phascolosoma agassizii | reverse complement strand
AGCATCGATCGGGCCGTGCGGCGATATCGGAAGGGAGGTGCCGAAGCGTTCTTTCAACCACGACGATCTTCGTCTCACTCAGCAAGGGTCATGAACCCGGATGTGATTGAGCAAGTCCAAGAGTTGCTCGATGCGCATGCCTCGCGCCGGGCGGTTGCCGATGAACTGGAGATTCCCTATACGGCCTTGTCCAAAGCCATCGGGGACGGGCGGTTGAGTGAGCCTGATCCTCAGCAACAGCCCAGTTCGGCAAAATCGGAGCGAAGTACCAAGGACGCTGATGCCGCTGAAGGGATGGGCACAGCATGTACTCGGCCTGGCGAACGCATCCTTGCGGCGCTGGGAGTTCTTCATGGCGCACAAACTCGTTTTGAGCCTTGCTATGACGTCCCCTATGGGGGTGTTCTGTGCGCTCTACCGGCCCTGCTGAGCAACGGTCTACTTACTGGTATTCAGAAGTGTCTTGGGAAACTCGGTGGCTACTACAGTGCCCCGCATGTCCTGCTTCTGCTGGGGTTCATGGCGCTCGCGAGAATCAAGACCGTGGAGAGTCTCCGCGGCAAAGCGCCAGGTGAGTTTGGCAAACTCATGGGGCTCGACCGTATTCCCGAAGTACGCTGTCTTCGCAAAAAGATGGATCAACTCAGCCAGGATGAGTCTGCGGAACGTTGGGCTGTGAAACTGGGGCGTACATGGATGGAGGCCCAGCCCGAATCGGTGGGCGCACTCTATGTCGACGGCCATATGCGTGTTTATCATGGTCATCAGACAAAACCGCCACGCAAGTATGTTTCCCGACAGCGTCTTTGCCTCCGGGGCTCAACCGATTACTGGGTCAATGATGCGATCGGCCGGCCCTTCTTCGTCATCGATAAGCTCGTTGATCCAGGGCTCTTGAAGGTTCTGCGCGAAGACATTGTGCCGCGCCTGCTCGAAGAAGTACCCCATCAGCCAACTCAGCAGCAGCTCGATGCCGATGCTTATCTGTGTCGATTCATGCTGGTCTTCGATCGGGAAGGTTATAGTCCAGCGTTTTTCCGAGAGATGTGGCGTGATCATCGTATTGGTTGCCTGACGTACCACAAACACCCTGCAAAGGCTTGGGAGCAAGATGCCTTCACCGAAGAGCTCGTCGCGATGCCCAATGGCGAAACCATCACCATGAAGCTGGCCGAAAGGGGTAGTTTGGTCGGCACGGGAAAAAATGCCTTCTGGATGCGGGAGGTTCGCAAGTGGACCAAGAGCGGCCACCAGACCAGCCTTATCAGCACCGGTTACGGTCTGGATCATACGGTGCTTGCTGCAGGAATGTTCACGCGATGGTGTCAGGAGAACTTCTTCGGGTATATGATGCAACACTTTGGGATAGACATGCTTAGCGAATATGGCGTGGAGGATGTTGGTGACACCACACAAGTCGTGAACCCCCTCTGGCGAGACCTGAATCGACAACGCAACTGCGTGGCGAACAAACTCAGATACCGACGTGCGAGTTTCGCTGAACTCACGTTGCATCCCACCTCGGAAAAGAAGCCCTCAAAGCTGAAACGTTGGGAGAAAAAGAAGGCTGAACTACTGGAGGAAATCCAGAACTTTGAGCAAGAACTCACGGAGCTCAAATGCCGCCTGAAAAACACCGACAAGCATATTCAATGGGATCAACTCGATGAACAGGACCGTTTCAAAAAGCCAGCCATTGGCCGCAAGCGCCTCATGGACAGTATCCGGATGATTGCTTATCGCGCGGAAACCGCAATGAGTTCTTTGATCATCGGCCCCACCGTCGACACTCCCGCGGCTCGTCGCATGCTTCAAGATCTGTTTGTCACCGAAGCGGACATCGCCCCTGATCATGAGAATCGCTGCCTACGCGTGAACCTGCATCGTAGTTCAAGGCCAGCTACGGATCGGGTGCTCGTAGGTCTATTCGATCATCTCAATAACGCGGAGTTTACCTATCCCGGGACCGACCTGAAAATCGTATATGCCTTCGTCAACGCCGCCGGTGAAAAATAGAAAAAAGGTGTCACTTCAACTTCGTAGAGGTAAGGAGTTCTGAGGTTGCTGCACCGGATTGGCGATGGTTCTTGTCCTCGGACATTTATCATCGTTCGACGACCTCCCTCAGCAGACTTTTTCAACGCTGCCTGCCTACATGGATCATACACGTGCTGTTACGGGCACGGATAGAGCATCTCCTCACTCTGTCTCAGCAAAGAGATGTGAGAATCGTGAGTCAGTCGTCGACACGACCCTATCCGACCCTTCGCCGATGACGACCGAACCAGGACTTCAATCGGATACGAACGAACGCAATCCACAACGTCGACGTCACCGTTCCGATGTGGCCCAGCTGCAGACGCGACCTGCTCTGGCGTTAACTAGAAAAACCAGGACCTTCCACCAACCTCAGCCACAATCAGGCAAAGGGCCAAACGAAGCCGAGCAACAAATGGACAAGCTAACAGATCAACCTACACGACCCGCCGGACCAGATAACCCCTCTCTTCTCGAGACGAGAACTATCTCAAGAACGGTGACACCACCGACGTCACGACCACAGCACTCACTCGGGGACGCGAATACCCCTGCAATCACCGGCGTTCAGGGAAAGACAGACAAGTCTCTGTTTCCAGCCGTTGCTCGTCCAGATGATCGGACGAGAACAAGAACCAGCGTCATCGATCGCCCGGATAACCTGCTCATCGACATTCCTGGCACAGTCTATTTCGATGACTCAGGTAATGGGCTTCAAGAGGAAAATGAACCGGGGATTCCAAACGCAGTCGTCACCTTAGAATTCCCTGTCGGCCCAGAGATCGGTCCAGTAGGCGCAGGGCAAACCGTTTCGTTCGCCGAAACAGACGAGGAAGGCAACTTTTCGTTCACCAACGTCCCATTCGCATTTTTTCAGATTCGCCTCGATCTAGCATCACTTCCTGACAATTCGACTCTCCCCAACACCCTGCAAAATCCAACAGAAGTGTTTCATGCGACGGACGTAGAACCGGTCCGGTTCGGTCTCATGGAGCTTTGCGACATTCAAGGCTTTGTCTATCTCGACCTGAACAAGAATCAGCAAGCTGACGAGGACCTACACCTTACCGGCATCAATGAAGTCGTTGTGGAGTTGTTTGACCTTGCCAACCCAGACGTCCGATTGAGTCGTGAGGTCACCATGACCGATGACGTCGGCAACTTGGGTTTCTATTCCTTTCCAGCACAAGCACCTGGCACATACCTGGTTGAAATTCTACCGACCACACTTCCGAGTAGGTTTGTGCTGGAAGACAAGACCGCTGTCATCGAAATGGCCTGTTCGCCACGGGCTGATAGCACTACAGGGCCACCTGACTTTGCTCTCACTTTCGGGATTACCGCCATAAAACTATCCGAATTTACAGCAACCCAACGAGGAACACACGTGCTTATCGCATGGGAAACAGCATTGGAAATGGACCATCTTGCGTTTAATGTGTATCGCTCAAGTCAGCCAAGCGACCCGGAAGATCTACTCAATCAAGCATGGATCTTAAGTGACGATCCTGGTAACGGCGAAGCCTATTCCTGGCGGGATACACCGATCCACGATGGGCGCAACTACTACTGGTTGGAAGATATCGATTGGAGTTTCAAGAGCACGTGGCACGGTCCCATTTCGGTTCGTCCATAGCCGCCTCGTGTAAGACATTTGGCCGATAGGAACTACCCACCCACAAAGGCGTCACGTACATTGTTCGGCCAATGTATCAATTAACTTTTGCAACTTCTCGTGCTTTTCGAGCAGATCCTTCTTGCGAGATTTCTGTTGCTCCACGACGTGGGCCGGAGCACGGCTCACAAAGTTCATGTTGTCCAGCTTCTTGTTGACCCCTTTCAAGTCGCCACCCACTTTGTCGATTTGGCCGGTCAGTCGCTGAAGCTCTGCATCCACGTCCACCAGACCACCCAACGGCATGTAAATGGCTCCCAACTGGCTCAATCCACTTGGCATCGCGCTCGGTGGAACAAAATCACAGTCAATCGTTACGTTCTCAGCACGTAACAACGTGCGTAGGGACGCGGAATCCGATTGCAAACGCTTGGCATCCTTATCCCGTGGCGGGCGCACGATGTAGTCCACGGCCTGGTTTGGCTTCAACCCATAGTCGGCGCGCAACGTTCTTCCGACACGAATCAAATCGTGTTTCGCGTCCACATAGTTTGCCAACGCCCGCGTCACACCCCACTCGCTCATCTCGTCTTCATCTCGGGCTACAGGCCAGGGAGCCTTCATGATGCTGGCATGCTCACGATTGTATCCCATCGCATCCCATAACTCTTCGGTGACGAACGGCATCAAAGGGTGAAGCAGGCGAAGGGCATGAGAGAACACATAGTGCATGACGGTGCGCACTTGTTCTTTGTGTCCGTCGTCGTCACTTTGAAACACGTTCTTGGAATACTCCACATACCAATCGCAGTAGGTATGCCATAGGAAGTCGTACAAGGCTTTTGCATAGTCGTTGAACCGAAAACGACGCAGATTCTCGTCACAGATTTCAATCGTTTCATGTAATTTAGCTAGAATGTGTTTGTCGTCAGAACCCAAGAGCTCCGTTTCGAACCTCGGCTCCGCAATCTCCGGGAATTTGGCTTCGCTATGCATCTGCATGAACCGAGCGGCATTCCAAATCTTCGTGCCAAAATTGCGGCCAATCTCGAATTTTTCATTCGATATGTAGACATCCTGTCCTGTCGCCGTGAGCATAATCAGACTAAAACGCAAGGCATCGGCACTGTACGTCTCAACAATATCGAGCGGATCAATCGAATTTCCGAGACTCTTGCTCATTTTGCGACCCTTGTCGTCACGTACGGTGCCATGAATGTAGACCTCTTCGAACGGTATTTCGCCTGCAAATTCCAGCCCGGCCATAATCATTCGGGCCACCCAAAAGAACAGAATTTCGGAGGCAGTCGATAGACTGTTTGTTGGGTAGTAGAACTTTAGGTCCGCATGCTCGTCCGGCCAACCGAACACACTGAATGGCCACAACCAGGAGCTGAACCATGTGTCCAAGACGTCCTCGTCCTGCCGCACATCTTCTTCGTTGCAGTCCGGACAGGCCGTCGGCACGTCAATCGCCGCCCATTCATGATTGCAAGCATCGCAAAAGAATACCGGGATGCGGTGGCCCCACCAGATCTGACGCGAAATACACCAATCCCGAATGTTCTCCATCCATTCCAGATACACTTTGTTCCAACGCTCCGGCACAAAACGAACGTCTCCATTTCTCACGACATTTGTCGCAGGTCGTGCCAACGGCTTCATCTTCACAAACCACTGCAGCGATAGCCGTGGCTCCACCACGGTTTGACAACGATAGCAATGTCCCACCGCATGTTTGTGGTCTTCAACATTCTCGAGATAACCGGCCTGACTCAAATCCTCGACGAGCTTCTTACGACAATCAAAACGATCCATTCCCGCATAGGGCCCAGCGTTGTCATTCATCGTACCGTCTTCATGCATCACGTTGATTGGGTCCAACGCATGCCTTCGTCCGATATCGAAATCATTTGGATCGTGGGCTGGTGTCACTTTCACGAGACCAGTACCAAATTCGGGATCCACAAAATCATCTTCGATGATCCGTAGCTCGCGTCCTACGAGCGGCAGTTCCAGGGTCTTCTCCAACATTTCACGAAAGCGTTCGTCCCGCGGATTCACCGCAACCGCCACATCGCCCAACATGGTTTCCGGACGCGTTGTGGCAACCACCACAAAGTCCTTTTTCTTGCCGCCTTTGATCGGATAGCGAATGTGATAGAGATGACCATCCGTCTCTTTGTGCTCGCTCTCCTCGTCCGACAAAGCCGTCGCACAACGAGGGCACCAGTTGACGATGTAATTTCCACGATAGACCAGTCCCTTGTCATACAATTGCACAAACACTTCGAGCACTGCGCGACTCAATCCTTCGTCCATCGTGAAACGTTCCCGCTCCCAGTCGCACGACGCACCGATCTTGCGGAGCTGCCGTGTAATGGTGGCACCATATTCCTCTTTCCATTGCCATACGCGTTCGAGGAACTTTTCACGTCCCATCTCGTGGCGGTCGGATCCTTCCTCACGTATTTTCCGCTCCACCACATTCTGAGTAGCAATGCCAGCATGATCGACACCCGGCACCCAGGACACATTGTAGCCTTGCATGCGTTTCCAACGGATAAGAACATCTTGGATCGTGTGGTTCAGAGCATGGCCCATGTGAAGAACACCTGTCACGTTCGGCGGTGGAATCACAATACAGTACGATTCCCCCCCGGCTTTGACGTCGCCATGAAACAAGCCATTCTCTTCCCACCACGGATACCATCGAGACTCGATGGCCTTCGGATCGTAATGTTTGTTCATCTCCGTCATACCTGAGCCTTTGCTTTCTCTTCTTCCAGAAACATCTTAAATTCGACGCTATCGACAAGCGCTTCCCACGATGCCTCAATCAGATTTTCTGAGACCCCAACGGTGCTCCAAGAATCATGGCCGTCGCAGGACTCGATAAGAACGCGAGTCTTCGCCGCGGTCTGCTCCTCTGGGTCCAGGATACGTACTCGGTAATCGGTCAGGAACACATCCGAGATTTGCGGATAGTGATCACGCAGTGCTTTGCGCAGTGCTCCGTCAAGCGCATTGACTGGTCCATCGCCTTCCGCCACCGTATGCACCACATTTTCATTCTCGAGCCGAAGCTTCACGGTGGCCTCGGTCAAACACGGTTCGTCTGGATGCCGTTTTTCAACAACCACGCGAAACCCTTCTAAATCGAAAAAGGGCTTGTGTGCCTTGATGACTTTCTGGATCAATAACTTGAAAGACCCTTCCGCAGCCTCATATTCGTAACCCTCCTTTTCTAGCCGTTCCAGTTCAGCGAGAATGCCCTTCACCTCGGGTGAGCCTTTTGAGATTTCCACCCCCATCTCGACAGCTTTGAGAAATACATTGCTGGCACCGGAGAGCTCGGAGATCAGGATGCGTCGTTCATTCCCCACCGTTACCGGATCGATATGCTCAAAGGACTGTGCATTCTTTCGCACGCCATCCACATGCATGCCTGCCTTATGAGCAAACGCACTTGCACCAACGAAAGCCGCCTTCTTATCAGACCGCATGTTGGCCATTTCATGCACCAAGTGCGACACTTCCTTAAGCCTTGTTAAGTCACCATGCTCAAGACAAACGCAACCCATCTTCAACATGAGATTCGGCAGGATCGAAGACAGATTTGCATTCCCACAACGCTCGCCAAAGCCATTGATGGTACCTTGTACCTGCACGGCCCCCGCACGAATGGCAGCCAGCGAATTTGCCACACCACACTCCGAATCATTGTGCGCGTGAATACCAACCGGCACCTCGAACCGTTCCGTGACCACCTCTACAATGGGAGCAACCTCGTGTGGTAGCGTACCGCCATTGGTATCGCAGAGAACGAGAATATCGGCTCCGCCCTCAGCAGCAGCCAACAAGGTGGACATGGCGTGCTCCGGGTTATCTTTGTAACCATCGAAGAAATGTTCCGCATCGTAAATCACTTCGCGATCATGAGTCTTCAGATAATGCACGGTATCACGAATCATAGCCCGATTCTCATCTTCGGTTGTACGAAGCACATCCGTGACATGCAACCGCCAACTTTTGCCAAAGATGGTACACACTGACGTGTCGGCGCCCAGGAGAGCGGCTGTACCGACATCCTCTCGGCAGGAAACTCCCGCTCGTCGCGTGCTGCCGAACGCAGCGATCCTAGCATGCTTGAAATTTTCTTTTTTGATATCTCGAAAGAAAGCCATCTCTTTGGGATTCGAAGCAGCATAGCCACCTTCAATGTAGTCGACCCCAAATTCGTCCAACGTACGAGCCACCCGGATCTTGCCGGGATTGGAGAAGGAGATGCCTTCGCCTTGTGCTCCATCACGCAGTGTCGTGTCGTAGATAGCAACGGTATTCATGATCGATCGAGTTCTGTTGAACTGTGTACAGGGTATTTCAGAACGAAGGACACGTCTCGATTAGGCCGGTTCGTCTTGCAAGTCGAACGCGTCATGCAGCACCCGTACAGCGTCCTGCGCCATCTCGTCGGAAATGACCACAGAAACCTTGATCTCCGACGTCGAGATCATTTCAATATTGATGTTGTTTTCTGCCAGTGTACTGAACATGCGATAGGCTACGCCAGAATGGCTTCGCATACCCGCGCCAACAATACTGACCTTGGCAATCTTGTCATCATACGTTGCACCCTTGGCCTTGGTTTCTTCGCGAATCACATCCACGTGAACGCGAGCTGTATGAAGTTGATCTTCCGGCAGCGTAAACGAAATGTCCGTGGTTCCTTCTTCACTGACGTTCTGTACGATCATATCGATATTCAGACCGGCCGCAGCCAAGTCTTTGAATACGTGAGCCGCAATACCAGGTCGATCCGGTACACCCTGTATGGTCACTTTCGCCTGTTCGGTATCTGCTGCAACTCCACGAACAACAATGTCTTCCATATTTTTTACCTTCGCTTTTACCAGGGTCCCAGGATTGGCTGTAAAGCTTGACAGCACCTCGAGTTCAACGTCGTATTTCTTGGCAAACTCCACCGCTCTACATTGTAAGACGTTTGCACCCAGGCTGGCAAGTTCCAGCATTTCATCATGGGCTATTTCGTCCAGCTTTCGAGCTTCAGGAGCAAGACGCGGGTCGGTGGTAAACACTCCTTCCACATCGGTATAGATCTGACAACGGTCTGCTTGGAGCGCAGCTGCAAGAGCCACTGCAGTGGTATCCGACCCGCCGCGTCCAAGTGTAGCAATCTCGTTGTTGGGTGTGAGTCCTTGAAAACCGGCCACGATGACCACGCGAGAAAGGTCAAGATGTTGACGGATACAGGCCGGATCAATGCTGCGGATCTTGGCTCTTGTGTGCACATCATCCGTCGCGATGCCGGCTTGTGGGCCGGTCAGGGACACGGCCTCCACGTCCAAGGCATGCAATGCGATGGTAAGAATAGCCGACGAAGCTTGTTCGCCGGTAGACATGAGCATATCCATTTCGCGCTCGTTAGGCTGCGGATTGATCTGCTTCGCCAGACGAATCAGTTCATCTGTGGTCTTGCCCATCGCACTTACGACGACAACCACATCGTTGCCCTGGGCACGCGCCTCCTGCACACGACACGCTACCCGCTGCATACAGTCCACGTCCGCTACGGACGTACCGCCAAATTTCTTCACAATAAGGGCCAACTCAACTTCCTCCAAAATCTTCGATCGGATAGGCAACCATATCGCCCAGTACCGATTCCAACATGTCCAGTGTATTCAAAGCAGCCTGCAGGTCCAGCTGCCTTTCCGCTTCCATGATGAACACGACAGGAACAAACGCGTCCACCGGTCCACCCTCCTGAAACATGGACGAAATGCTCACACCATGTCCACCCAACGTAGAAGTGACTTGCCCCATGGTCCCAGGCCGATTACGCAGCGAAAGACGAACATAGTATTTTGCAGGCATCGTAGCATGAGACACCACGGCTCCATAATGATCGTGCGCCACAAAGGCTGGAATCCGTAGCTTAGATTTTGTCGTCAGGTTTCGAGCCACGTCGACCACATCTCCAAGTACGGCACTTCCGGTCGCGTCCGGGCCTGCACCCTGGCCGTAGTACATCGTATCGCCAACCACGTCGCCCTGCACCATCACCGCATTGTAGACACCACTCACCGACGCTAGGGGATGATCCAACGGAATCAGGGTCGGTTTCACCTGCGCTGTCACGTCTTCATTGACAACTTTGATCACGGCCATGAGCTTAATGCGATAGCCTAGATTCTTGGCATGTTGAATGTCCGCTGCAGCAAACCTTCGAAGTCCTGATACCTCCACCTTCTTCAATGCCACCGGCATCCCATACACCAAGGAAGCCAGAATCGCGGTCTTATGCGCAGTGTCCCATCCATCGATGTCAAGACTTGGTTCTGCTTCAGCAAAGCCCAATTCCTGAGCTTGCTTCAACACGTCATCAAAAGCCAACCCCTCATTTTCCATCCGGGTCAAGATGTAGTTACATGTCCCATTGAGAATCCCATAGATGCCCTCAACATGGTTCGCCACCAGGCCCTCACGCAACGCACGGATAATCGGAATGCCGCCACCTACACTGGCTTCAAAATAAAGATCCGCTTCATGTTCCGCTGCCACGCGGAACATCTCATCGCCATGTTCTGCCAACAGCGCCTTGTTCGCTGTCACGACAGGCTTGCCGATTTTCAGTGCCTGGAGCATCAATTTACGTGCAGTCGTCGTACCACCGATTAATTCGACTACAATATCCACCTGAGGATCGTTGATCATCGCTTCCCCGTCGGTCGTCAACAGGCTCCCATCTACGGCCACACCGCGATCCGATGTAACGTCTCGGTCTGCGATTGAACGTAATACCAGCCGAATACCCGTACGACGCGCAATCAAGTCCCCGTTTTTCTGTAATCCCCGGACAACTCCAGTGCCTACGGTACCAAAGCCCAACAATCCGATGCCAATCTCCTGCATGTCTTCGCCTTTCGTGCTACATTCCTACACGTTCTTTCGTGAAGAACGAAGGAATGTGCCCTCTTGAGACAGTTCGGGTCAAAAGGAAATTCAACTTACCTGCGGTCGACCCCATGGGTCCGCACCCTACCCCAATCTCGAAAGACGTGAGCTCTTTGCGTGTTGGAGTCATCTTTTCACACAAAACTGTCTCACGGTACTTAATAGGTTCGAGAAAATTCATGGTTCAACATTGCCAATCGGGTACCGCCGATGCTAACTACGCCTACCACCGATTTGAGAAGGACCTGTGAATATGACTAAGCAACACGTCTTCGAACATGATGACATTCTAAAATGTGGGACCGGCGAAATGTTCGGACCGGAGCGTGCCAGACTGCCACTACCAAATATGCTTATGGTCGATCGTATATCCTCGGTAACCGAACAGGGCGGTGCCTATGGACGGGGTCAGATCAAGGCAGAACTCAATATCCACCCCGATCTGTGGTTTTTTAAGTGCCACTTCAAAGGAGATCCGGTCATGCCCGGCTGCCTTGGCCTCGACGCGATGTGGCAACTCACCGGCTTTTTTCTGACGTGGAGTGGGCACAAGGGAAAAGGGCGAGCCTTGGGCGCAGGCGATGTAAAGTTTAGGGGCCAAATCCTACCCAACAACAAATTAGTGTCCTACCAAATTGACATCAAACGGGTGATTGCACGAGAATTGGTTCTGGCCATCTCAGACGCAACCCTTTCGGTGGATGGCAAGGAAATCTATAAGGCAAAGAGCCTGAGAGTCGGGTTGTTTCTATCTACCGACGAATTTTAGGAAGTACACATTATGCGAAGAGCCGTCATCACAGGATACGGAATCGTCTCCCCGATTGGAAACCATGCGGAGGATGTGACTGCCTCGCTCCGTGAGGGCAAGTCCGGCATCCGATTCCAAGAAGAGTATAAAGAGGTCGGCCTTCGCAGTCAGGTGGCCGGCAACATCCAAATCAATCTTGACGACTTTATTGATCGTAAGGCTAAGCGTTTCATGGGCAAAGCGGCGGCCTATGCCTATATCGCCATGAAACAAGCCATCGAACATGCCGGCCTGGACGAGTCTGAGGTGTCCAACCCGCGCACGGGCCTTGTGGCCGGTTCCGGCGGGGCTTCATCTGAGAACATTGTCCTCGCTACCGACATCCTACGCAGCCGTGGTGTAAAACGCATCGGCCCCTACATGGTGCCACGTACGATGAGCAGCACGGTCTCGGCTTGCCTCTCTACTCCATTTCAGATCAAAGGGCTGAACTACTCGGTGACATCCGCTTGCGCAACCAGTGTACATTGCATTGGTCTTGGTGTGGAACAAATTCAGATGGACAAACAAGATGTCGTGTTTGCAGGAGGCGGCGAGGAAGATCACTGGTCGCAAGCGATGATGTTCGACGCGATGGGTGCTCTGTCCACGAAGTATAACGACACACCCGACAAGGCATCACGCCCTTATGACCTGGCTCGCGACGGATTCATCATCGCCGGAGGAGGCGGTATGGTGGTCGTTGAAGAACTCGAGCATGCCAAGGCTCGCGGAGCCAATATTCTCGCGGAAGTTGTCGGATACGGGGCCACATCGGACGGAGCCGACATGGTTGCACCGTCTGGCGAAGGTGCGGTACGCTGCATGAAAAAAGCCGTTGAAAATTTGGAAGACTGCATCGACTATATCAACACGCACGGCACGAGCACACCAATTGGGGATCCGGTTGAGTTGCATGCCATTCGCGATACCTTTGGCGACAACATTCCACCGATCAGTTCTACGAAGTCTCTGTGTGGACACTCCCTCGGAGCGACTGGCGTGCACGAGACGATCTACTGCATCATCATGTTGCAAAACGACTTCATTAGCGCATCAGCCAATATCGAAAACCTCGATCCAAAGGCCAAAGGGTATCCCATCGCTACGGAACGCAAGGACAACGCTGGCCTCCACAATGTCCTCATCAACAGTTTCGGTTTCGGCGGTACCAACGGGTGTCTGGTCTTGCAGAAGTACGACACATAACCTACGTCGTATGCGTGAAAGGGAGTGGATGTGTCGAGCTATCTAGAGAAGAACGTCGTGCTGGTCCTAAACCGATCCTGGCAGGCCATCGCCACCATTACACCGGCAGATGCGTTCTGCCACATGTCCGCAGACACGGCCCGCGGTCTGGACATTCAGTCGCACGATCACATGCTGCCCACCCCTTGGGAGGAATGGCTCAAACTACCTGTTCGCGATTGTGACAATGCTACTGGCACCGTTCGCGGCGCGGTTCGTATTCCCACCGTATTGGTGTTGGTCAACTATGCCAAGGTGCCCATACGCCGGCCAAAATTTGGCATTCGTTCCATCTGGCTCCGAGACCAAGGTCGCTGCCAATACACAGGTCGTATCTTGAAGCCGCATGAAGGCAACATTGATCATGTCCTGCCTAAGTCGCGTGGTGGCGCCACAACATGGACCAATTGCGTCTTGGCTTGGAAAAAGGTGAACAGTCGCAAAAGCAATCGCACGCCCGAAGAAGCAGGACTCCGCTTACTGCGCCATCCGGCCGCACCTCGTGCAGTGCCGGTCACCCAACTGCTTCGCAATCTACATAATATTCCCGACTGGCGTCCATTTCTAACGTAACGTCACCCTACACCACTAGTACAATTCCGCATCGTTCATCCTCTGTGTTGATCTCCGTCTGCCGAAGGCATAGCGTGTTGTTCACCTTCGTTTTCTTCTTCGAACATCTTCCCCAATCTCCAGCTGCGGCGACGCAAGGTATGGGCGATTTCCCATAGAACTGCCATGACCAGGCATGACAAACCCTTTGCCCACTCTACGCGCTGCGTCCAATACCCATCCAATTGCACGACTCGATCAACATACCGAATCGCTGCCACTTCCCCGATCACCTGATCGGCCCGCACAAATGGCAGGTCGGCACTCCAACGTCCGTCCCCCTTTGTTACGCAAAACCACGTCGGATGTTTGCGAAACAACCAAATGATGCGATGCGCGGTCCAGTTTCCTGCCCCTGTGCGAAACACCAGAATCGACCCGATTGGTACTTGCCCCTTATTTAACCTGCGCACAAACAAACCTTCGGCTTGGGCCAACTTGACCCCCATACTGACACCTGCCACCGGCAGACATACGGTGCCCCCACGCTCCAACGCGGCTGTTGCAACGGATCGCAAATCATCCGTCGACAACTTGCGCTGTTTACGGACCTGGTTGGAGTCCATCATGAATCACCTTGGCCAAGGTCGGCCCAATGCCAGGTACCACGCTGATCTGCTTTTCATTCGCCTTTTCCAATCGGGCCATGGATCCGAAATGCTGCAACAACAACTCTTTTCTCTTTTCTCCGATTCCTTCAAAATCATCCAGCCTCGATTCGCGAATCCGCTTGCTTCGCAACTTGCGGTGATACGTCAATGCAAAGCGATGTGCTTCATCTCGAATCTGCTGCAACACATGTAGACCCTTGGAGTCCAGAGGCAGTCGGAGCAAGGACATTCTACCATCTAGGTCGCTGACAACCTCCTCAAACTGCTTCGCTAAGCCAAAGGCCTGAATTCGATGAAAACCGAGGTCGTTCATCTCTCTCCGTGCAGCTCGCAACTGTGTGATCCCACCATCCACCAAAACGAGATCCGGCGGCTTGAACGTTTCATCATCCGCTCGAGCAAACCGGCGCCTTATGACCTCTGCCATCATACGCGGGTCATCGATGCCTTCCACGGTTTTGATGCGAAACAAACGATATCGACTACGAGCCGGACGTCCTTCCACCGCACACACCATGCTGCCAACGGCGTAGGTACCAGAGATGTTCGAGATATCGTAACACTCAATCACAGCAGGGCGCACAGACAGGCTCAGCACAGATCGCAATTCATCAAGCCCAGCCCTTGCGTTTTCTTTCTTGATGGCCAACGAGGTGCTCCCTTTCGCCCGCTGGCGAATGACGTCACGCACTTTGAACAATGTATCACGCAACGCGGAAGCCCGTTCGAACTCCTCATTCCGTGCCGCTTGCTTCATCTCCTCTTCCAAATCCTGCAGGACCTCTCGTTTGTCGCCACGCAAGAAAGCACAGGCCTGTTCCACCCGTTGCAGATACACTTCCTGGGACACCTTCCCCACACAGGGGGCGGAGCAATAGCGGATAATATCATTGATGCAGTGTTTGTACTGTTGTTCACCCGGAATCCTCGCGCGGCACTGACGAATGCCAAACCTCTTTTCCAGGAACTTTTGTGTTTCACGTGCCGACGCAGCCGACGCATAGGGACCAAAATACGACGCTCCATCCTGTTTCTTGATCCGCTTCAACGTGAATCGTGGAAACGGGTCAGAAAGGTGAATGCGCAGCAACAGAAACCGCTTATCATCTCGGAAGGATACATTGTACCGTGGACGGTATTCCTTGATGAGTCGCCCCTCTGTGAGTATCGCTTCCGCTTCGGTTCCCACCACGAGGTAGTCCAGGTCAGCCACACTCTTGATCAAACCCCGTAGCTTGGGATCAGCGCTTCGCAGGGTGGCTTTGCGGAAATACGATTGCACACGCTTGCGAAGAGACACGGCTTTTCCGACATAAATCACCTTGCGATTTCGGTCCCGCATGAAATACACCCCCGGTTTGTCCGGCAATTTGAGGAGTTTTTCTTTGATCTTGGGGCGAAGCTGCATGATCCCAGTATATCACGAAGTTTCCGGTCATGTGCGACTGCCAGCAACTTCGTCGTCCTTCGAACACATTCCTCCGAACAACCGTATGGTCATTTCAGCGTAGCGTTACTCCGACCGCCCCCTATACTGGGACAATGCGTCACGTTCCCTTGTATCTTGTCGATGCGTTTACGGCTGAGCCATTCCAAGGCAACCCAGCCGCTATCTGCCTGCTCGACCATGTCGAGAGCAGCCATTGGATGCAACAGGTTGCCATGGAAATGAATCAAAGCGAGACGGCTTTCGTTCTACGTGAAGGAACGGCTTTTCGTATTCGCTGGTTCACGCCAACGTCCGAAGTAGAACTCTGTGGTCATGCCACGCTAGCCGCGGCTCACCTGCTTTGGCAATCGAATCATGTGCTAGCGGATGAATCCATTCGGTTTGAGTCCGACGGCGGAACTCTCTTTGTAGAACAGGTCAAGGACTGGATCAAACTAGACTTTCCAAAAGATGCGCCAACACCCTGTCCAATCCCTGACTTGTTGCCGAGCTCCTTGGGTGAGGCACCCCTATCCACCTTAACAACCCGCCATGACATCTTGGCCCTATTCGAAACAGAGCAACAGCTCATCGACCTTATGCCGGACATGGAAAGCATAGCCTCCCTCCCCTTTCGTGGTATCATCGCCACCGCCAAGAGCCAGACCGCCGACATCGACTTTGTATCTCGGTTCTTTGCACCCAGCGTCGGCATTCCGGAAGATCCGGTAACTGGCTCAGCTCATTGCGCGCTCGCCCCTTATTGGGCGCACCAACTCGGTAAGGATGACCTGGTCGCACGCCAACTCTCTCAACGCGGCGGTGAGCTTCGCGTACATGTGGAGAGCGAACGAGTGTGGCTGCAAGGACAGGCCATTACGGTGATGGACGGGAGACTATCGATTGACTAGCCTGCATCGTTTTTACAGAATTCCATAGGAGGACAAGCCATGCCGATCACACTCACAGTGTTGATCCTATTCGGGACGGTAGGAATTTTCACGATCTGGGGATTCAACAGTTTGGTGCGTCATCGCAATCGAGTCAAAGAAGCCTGGTCCGGCATTGACGTGCAGTTGAAACGCCGCCACGACCTAGTTCCAAATCTCGTGGAGGTGGTGGAGGGATATGCAAACCATGAGAAGGGCCTGCTCGAAGAGGTCACACGGCTACGCCGTGAATCCATCAAGGTCGTAGGTCTGAAGGACACACAGACAGCAGAAAATAACCTCTCGAATTCGCTGGAGTCTCTGCTCGTCCTGGTAGAGAACTATCCAGCCTTGAAAACGGACGAGAATTTTCGGCAACTTCACCACAGCCTCGTTGAGATCGAAGACCATCTACAGATGGCTAGGCGCTACTACAATGGGACGGTGCGAGACAACAACACGAAAGTTGAGTCGTTTCCTGCGAACATGATTGCCACAACATTCGGGTTCATGTCCGAAGAATTCTTTGAACTGGCATCCGCATCAGAGCGGGCGGCTCCAAAGATCAACTTGGAGATTTAGCTACACATGTCGCGACACATCTTATCCACCATTCTGATGGCCAGTTTCCTGTCTTTCGTCTGGCCCCTAGACCGTGTAACCGCCGAAGAACGGATTCTGCTCTTTCATAGCGACATCGAAATTCACCCCGATTCCTCCATGACGGTGACGGAAACGATCAAGGTACAAGCAGAAGGCAACCAGATCCAACGCGGCATCTATCGAGATTTTCCGACAACGTACAACGGACGATTTGGCCAAAAAATTCGGGTCGGTTTCGATGTCATTCGGGTCAGAAGGGATGGCAAGGTGGAGCCCTACCATATCAAAAGCCAACCCAATGGAGAGCGGGTTTACATAGGACGCAAGGATCATCATCTTTCGCCTGGCGAGTATACGTATGAACTCACCTACAAAACGGACCATCAACTCGTCTACAATGAAGCGTCCGACGAATTGTATTGGAATGTAACCGGCACGGACTGGGACTTCCCAACAGTTATGGCTTCTGCTTCTGTGAAACTACCGGCCACGATTCCAACCGATTCGGTCCAACTGGAGGGATACACCGGTAGACGAGGTTCAAAAGCTACAGCTTTTACGACACGAGTGAATTCGGGCCCATTGTATACCTTCACCACAACAAAGAGCCTACGAAAACAGGAGGGGCTTACCATCGTTGCGACGTGGCCGAAAGGGCATGTCCTTGAGCCTACACGAGCGGAGAAATTCAAGCATTCGCTCGCATTAAATGCTAGCGGGTTTGTCGGCCTAATCGGCGCCCTTGCAACCTTACTCTACTATGTGTTCGTGTGGGCCGTGACAGGAAAAGACCCTGCCAAAGGGACCCTTATTCCACAATTCGAGCCGCCAGATGGCATCTCGCCTCCCGCGGCTCGCTTCATTCGTGAAATGGGCTACGATAACAAGTGTATGGCTTCGACTGTGATCAGTCTGGCGGTAAAAAACGCCCTCAAAATCGAACAACACGATTCGACGTACTACGTCAACCGTACCGGCCCACCGACGTCGGATGTGACAAACGAGGAGCAGCGAGTCTTCAACAAACTGTTTGGGAAACGCGAGTCACTTGCCTTCAAACAATCCAATCACAGGACCGTTCGAGCCGCCGTGACTGCGCTAGAAAGATCCCTGTCACGTCAATTCGAAAAAACGTACTTTCTCCGCAATCTAAAATACTGGATCCCCGGCACCGTTATAGGCGTCGGTACCGGGATTGCAGTAACACTACTGTCTGACAACCGTGAGGACGCGATGGGGTACTGCGCTTTTTTTTCCCTATGGAGTATTGCAAACATAACTCTTCTGTCCCGCGTGATGGTAGCCTGGCGTAACGCACTGTTTGTAGACAGAAAGAGGGATTCCTTTGGGTTCGCCATTTTCTTGACCCTATTTGCAACACCGTTCTTGGCAACCGAAGGGTTTGTCCTCCACTCCCTAGCTGCATCCACATCACCGATCGCCGCCTTGTCGTTACTAGGCATCGGCGTCTTGATTTGGTTGTTTTATACCCTCATGAAAGCGCCTACTCTGTTAGGACGAAAGATCATGGACCATTTGGATGGGCTCCACTTGTATATGTCGGTGGCAGAAACGGATCGACTTCGCATGCTGCATCCACCGGAGAAGACACCAGAACACTTTGAAGAACTACTCCCCTATGCGCTTGCTCTTGACGTCGAACAGGAATGGGGGGACCGATTCGCCGATGTGTTGGCGGCAACCACTCAGGCTGGATCCAAAACAGGCGGGTACCAGCCAACATGGTATGCCGGGCCGAGCAGCAATCATCTCGCGGCAGGAGCCTTTGCCGGATCGCTTGGTGGCGCAATGGCCTCGGCCATTGCTTCTTCGGGAACCGCACCTGGTTCCAGTTCGGGATCCGGTGGCGGCGGATCCTCTGGCGGGGGCGGGGGTGGCGGAGGGGGTGGAGGCTGGTAAGCTCCACACAACAGGAAACAACAAAAAAGAACGACCAACCAAGGGGACACAGACCATGAAGACACGATCACATTGGCTATGCTTGCCGATTCTAGCTTTGGGAATCGGTTGCATGGACATCAAAAACCACTATGTGCTGAATCCAGACGGGTCCGGAAAAGTCATACACGAAGCAACCGTGCAACCCATGTCGTTTACGAACGATGGATCCGATCCGGAAAGTTTGGGTCGTGACACCGTGAAACAACTCGTAGAGGACTCCGAGGGTGTGGAGACATGGGCCGACGTGTCTTTCACAGTAAACAACGACGACACCGTCACGCTCAAAGGAACGGCTTATTTCCAGGACCTGAACAAGGTGAACTTAAACTCCGGCGGCATGAAATCCGATTCGAAGGATTTCGTCCTTTCAACCGACGTCGATGGCATCAGCAAGTTGGCTTTTTATGAAGGCAGCAACGAGGACGAACCAGATTCCACAAAGACAGAGCTGTCGGACGACGAACTCACCGCTGCGATAGCGAAAGCCAAGAGCCAATATAAACAAGGAAAAACCATGATGGCTGCCATGCTGGGTAGCATGCGAATCGAGTCCAGCTTCCAGCTCCCCGGTGCCGTAAAAAATAGCCACAACGTGAACATCGACGGAAACACGGCACTCGTTGTATTTGACGGCAACAAGGTCATCGAAGCTATGGATGCGGTCTACGCAGACGAGGCTCGGCTGGGCACGATCTTGAAAGCCGGAAAGGATCCGATGTCGGACAAGAATGCGGTCGTCGGGGATGGATTTAACGAGGTGATGTTCGGGGCATCGGGTCCAGTCGAAGTCAGCTTCGACCAAGGTAAGACTCCCCAATTCGACTATGCAGGTGAGTCAGAGGCTGCAAAAGCCGGCATGGAGGCCATGTTGGCCGGCATCGGCATTCAGGCTCCCATCCCAATTCAAGCAGCACCCGGTGGTGGATTTACCAGCGTGATGGTTGGCGGCGTGCAGTGGGTCCGTTATGAAGATCAGGAAAATGAGATTCGACCTCTGAATAGCCAGAAAGGATTTCAACTGTCCGTCATCGCAGAACTCGGCGGTGCCGTCCTATCTGTCGATGAAGGCACTATAACAGAGGCTATCGCGGATAACGGTCAAAGCTTGCTGCCGGAATCCGAGTGGGACCGAAAGATCAATTTTCCACGGTTGTCGAAAAATAAGGACAAGGTCGTGTTCGAGATTTCACTGTTAGCACCAGGTGACACCGTGCAAGGCATCAAGAAAGTGATCGGCCAACTAAACTACACGGTGGGCTCCACGACAAAAGAAATTGACCTTGGCTTCACAAGTCTGACACCGGGACAAAAGGGAACCGAGTTCAATACGAGTATTGAAAAAGTGGAAAAGAGCCAGTGGTCCGACGGCTATAATCTGTCCATCAAGCTCGACATCAACAGGTCGAAAGTGAAGGAGCTCCAATTTCTTGACGGAAGTGGCAAAAAGTTGGCCGTGAACTCGGCGGGGTATTCCGGTTGGGGGGATTCCACAGAATTCACCTACTCTTCCGATCAAGCTTTTCCCACAAACGGAAAAGTGATGGCTTTGGTATACGACGACTTGGTGGTGTATCAGGCGGACTTCACACTCGAGAGTCTAGACCTGCTCGGAAATCCACTGTAGTTCCATGCGAATCTGGATCGCCATTGCAGTTGGGGGGGCCTTAGGTGCATTGGCACGTTACGGCCTCTCTGGCTTCATCCAGCAATCCACATCGTCTTCCTATCCCTGGGGAACCCTAACCGTGAACGTGGTCGGCTCCTTCCTGATGGGCGCTTTATGGCACTATATGGAGTTTGCCGACACCTCGCCCACCCTGCGCGGGTTGATCCTCGTGGGTGGGCTCGGCGCGTTCACGACCTTCTCGACGTACAGTCTCGAAGTGCTGACATTGGGACGAATGCAGGACATACGGCTCGCGTTTGTCTATGTACTCGCAAGTAATCTGTTGTCAGTGATCGGTGCATTGTTGGGATACATCTGTTCACGGCCATGGCTGCAGTCATAGATCCGACTGTAGTTTCAGACACGGTTATGGCCTGCCATCTGCCCATATGGACACACATTTCCAGCCTGAAAAAGAACATTTGTAATCCATGCTTGTCCTCCCCCGACGAATTGACCTCAGTGCCGTTTTTCTTACGGGAGCCCCTCAAAGATGCATCGTCACAGTACGACACACCAACCCAACTGTTTCTATCCGTTCCGAAATTCGACATGGGCCCTACTCCTCCCCGCCTTATTCATCTGTTTCACACTTGTGGCCCATGCAAAGCCACCAGGGACCATAGCATTCTTAAGCGACGCAAGTCCCGGCAACCCGTTGGATATCGCGCTGCAATACATCCGTCGCGACGCAACACAGGCTGGCCGCTATTCAACCACCGATCTCAATGACCTTGTCGTCAAGAACCAAACCACCAACACCCACAATGGAGCGACCCACATCTATCTGCGACAACGATGGAAGGGTCTCGAAGTCTGCAGAGCGGATATCGATATCCACATCAGTCAGGATGGAAGAGTCATCTGCATGCGGAATCGTTCCCTACGTCACCTTGCTGCAAAGAAAAGGATGTCCATTCCCTTGCTCTCCGCACAGCAGGCCGTCCATCGCGCCGCGGAACACCTTGGCCTCCAGATAACAGAGCCTCTTTTCGTCCTACAAGCCTCTGGAGACCCTGACGCGACCTCCACGATGAGCCAAGGCGGGATCTCTCAATCTGACATACCGGTGAAACTCATGTATTTTTCTACGCCGCAAGGTGATCTGGCGTTGGTCTGGGATCTCGTTATCCAACCCCGGGAACAGCCTCATTGGTGGCATCTCAATGTACACGCTAAAACAGGCAAAGTGGTTTGGAAAAACGATTGGGTATGGGAGAGTCATTATCAAGTATATACCTTGCCTACAGAAAGTCCCGATGTAGAGAACCGAATGGTTGCTGTGGATCCACCCGACAAAAATGCGTCTCCATTCGGCTGGCATGACACGAACGGAAGTGCCGGTGCTGAGTTCACAGACACACGCGGAAACAATGTTTTTGCTCAAGAAGACACAGATTCAAATAACACAGGTGGCTTTCGACCCGACGGAGGCTCGAACCTTGTTTTCAATTTTTCCATCGACTTGAATCAACCTCCCGTCAACCACCAATCGGCGTCGATCGTGAATCTCTTTTATTGGGGCAATGTCTTACATGATCTCCATTATCAGTATGGGTTTGACGAGGCGAGTGGCAACTTTCAGGAAAACAACTATGGTCGAGGTGGAATAGGTAACGACGCAGTCCACACAGATGCCCAGGACGGATCCGGGCTGAACAATGCTAATTTTTTAGCGCCTCCGGATGGATTCACTCCACGTATGGAACTGTTTCTATGGTCCAGTGGAAGTCACAACCTGGAAATTCATCCGCCATCGAACATTGAGGGAAACTATTCAGCAAACGGGGCTCAATTCGGACCAGGGTTCGATCCAACCGGCATGACGGGTCTGGTGGTTCAGGCCTTAGACGCGCCAGATGGGCCGGGCTTTTCGAGCACGGACGGATGCTCTCCTCTTACCAATGATCCAACAGACATTTCTGGAAACATCGCACTGATTGATCGAGGAGACTGTTTTTTTATCGAAAAAGTAAAGAACGCACAAAACGCCGGCGCCATCGCCGCCATCATTGTGAACAATGCTGGGGACACAGTGCTGAACATGGCAGGCCAAGATTCTACCATTACCATTCCATCTTTATTTATCGGTCAAAGTGACGGAGACATCTTGAAAGCTGAACTTACAAATGGAGTACAGGTGACCATGACCGGATCACCGAACGTGGATGGTTCGATCGACAGCAGTCTAATCATTCACGAATATGGACATGGTGTATCGACTCGCCTCACGGGGGGCGCAGCAAATGCTGACTGTCTAAACGGGCTTCAAAGCGGAGGGTTGGGTGAAGGCTGGAGCGATTGGTGGGCTATCGGCCTGACGGCTCATTCGAACGACATCTCCATGACGGAGCGCACGATCGCTGCCTACGTCAGCGGGAACCCAAATCGTGGCATTCGCACGTTTCCCTACAGTACGGATACCAATGTCAACCCATTGACCTACGGTTTTGTCCAAACTCGTTCGGAGGTGCATGGCATCGGAGAAATCTGGGCCGTGACCCTGTGGGACATGTATTGGAATTTGGTCAGCGCCTACGGTTTTGATCCAGATTTTTATGGTGGTACGGGAGGCAACAATTTGGCGCTCCAGCTGGTGTTGGACGGACTAAAGTTGCAACCATGCAATCCAACATTTCTCGATGCACGGGACGCGCTCTTGCTAGCCGACCAGCTCAATTTCGGAGGGATGAATCAAACCCTGCTCTGGAAGGCCTTCGCAAAGCGGGGGATGGGTTGGCAGGCAGAGGACGGTGGATCCCACATGAGCCAAGCCGTCGTTGAAGATTTTTCTGTTCCAGCTCCTTCGCTAGGCGGAAGCTTTTTGTCTCTCGACGTGCAGATGCCAGGGAGTGTGGCGTTTACGATCACAAATCTAGCCGTCGGACTTGAGCACAGACTCGAACAAACCACGCCCCCGAATCACGACAATTGGACCGACACAGGCATTCGCTTTTCCGCTCCACCTAGCAGCGTTATGACCAACATTCCACGAGGATCGTCGGGAGAAGATTCAACTTTTCTTCGCATCCAATCTTCGCTGATTCCATGATTGCAATAGCCCCAAATCCAAATCGAGGCTTTTCAAACGCTGGACAGCTTTGGCGTCGGCACTTGCCCGGATCGATCACAGATCTTCGTCGCGAGATCGTGGCTAGAAATAGAAGCGTGCGCCAAACCCAAACTCAATGTTGGAGTCTTCCGCATCAGTATCGTCCACAAACACATTGGCTGATGAGATACTGTACTCGGCAGATGCAGCAAGGGCGACCCAGTCCATCAGAAAATACTTAGCACCTGCCTCAGCACGCGCAAAGAACGCGCCCTTGTCCTTGAATCGCTCAGGATCGTGTACCGACTCGTCCGTATCCAGCCAATGGTAACCGGCCGTTGCTCCGAGAAACGGCACAAGTTTCCATCCGAACGGAAAGTTGTGTTCGATCGACATACCCAGCGACTGTTGCTCAATGCTGGCGTCGTCTTCCAGCATCAGAAGGAGAGCCAACTCGTAATTCTCGTCACAATAAACACCATAGCCTATTTCCCAGCCCACGGAACTGCCATCGACATAATCTTCATCGATCAGCGCTTCTACACGCGCACTATGCGTGCCTTTTTGGAAATAGTCTCCAGCATTTGCAGGGGTTAGGGTTGTCATAATAACACCCAACGCCAGGATCAACAGCTTCCTCATAGCTACATCCTCTCTATATCTAGTTTGCCCTGACGGGCTGGTTTCTGAACTCTCCTCGGGAACGCATCTACACCACACCACCCGAAAGTGCAGGAATCCAATTCGATAACGACCCCTTGTGCAGACTTTGCTCTATCGTGCTTAGAGAACTAGATGAGCCCAGTTCTGTCAACAAAATAGTCGAAACTAATTGTAAAGTTTTTTGCCACTTTTTCAAGAACACCCAAAATCATAAACCGTCCTTTCCGATAATTTCTTGTCGGCCAGCTATCGCACGGGACAAGGTCAGTGGATCGGAATATGAGATCCCACTGCCGGCAGGCAAACCATAGGCTAGTCGCGACACGCGAACAGGGTAACCGTCTAGCACATCCTTGAGAAAACTGACAGTCGCCTCGCTCTCCGTATCCGAATCCAGAGCGAGAAGCACTTCTTTCACATCCTCGTCGCTGATCCTTTTGAGCAGAACCTGCACTCTAAGGTTCTGAATTCCACTCTGATGCATGGGACTGATTTTTCCCATTAACGCGTGATATCGCCCACGAAACGCGCCGCTCTTCTCCAGGGATCCAATGCTAGCTGGTTCATTCACAACACATAACACACCGTTTTGCCGAGCTGGGCTCGCACACAAGGTGCAAGGATTCATTTCAACCTTTGTTACATTTCCACATCGGTCACAGGTCGTCACAGAACGTTCCACGTCCTGTAACGCATGGATGAGATCCTGAACCATCGTTCCGGATTGCGTAACCAAACTCATGGCCATACGTTCCGCCGACCTGCGCCCAATGCCAGGCAGTCGACCAAAGGCTCGAATCAACTGGGCTATCGGCTCGACTTGCGCCATCGGCCCGTTACCCAGTCATACCAGGAATATCCATACCAGCTGTGACCTTCCCCATTTCCTGGGAAACCATTTCATGAGCCTTGGACAACGCACCATCAACCGCAGCAAAGACCAGATCTTCCAACATGTCGGCATCGTCCGGATCAATCACCTTCGGATCGATCTTGATACTTTTGATGCTGATATCTCCGGCCGCCACGGCTGTGACCATGCCGCCTCCAGAGGAGAACTCTACCGTGCGTTCCTTCAACTCCTCCTGCAGTCGTTGCATATTTTTTTGCATGTCGGCTGCCTTCTTCATCATCTTCATCATGTTTGCCATAGATGGATCTCCTTCTTGCTAGACGTCCACACCTACACTTTATTCGCGAATCTCAACAATGTCGCCATTAAACAACTCCAATGTCTTCTGAACAGCCGGCTCTTGCATCCACTCTTGTTTGGAGCGGGGTAACCTTGCCGTCGAGTCGGAGTCCTCGACTTTCCCTACGTCTTGAGTTTGGGGCTGAGCGAACTCGGTTGAAGCGCTCTGCTTTTTTCTAGTCACGGTCATGGGGCGATCCGCGGGCAATCCTGCCGTGGCCTCCTCGGTTCCTTGTTCAGCCACTTCTTGCATCGACAATGGCTCTGTCACGGCTCGACCTCCCTGCATCACTGGCATAGCAGCGCCACAGTCCACCAACGTTTGTCGAAGACTCTCTACTTGCCTTAGTAGTTCATCCACGGTCGCCACGTTGGCCGCTCTTGCACATCGAATAAAAGATGTCTCCAACAAGGTTCGACGAGACAGGGCATATCGCATCCTATTCTCGGTCTCCGATAGAAGTTCTACCACGCGCAACAACCTGCCTGGTTCCTGTTTTCCAACACGGGCCTTCAACGCATCCATCTGTGACACGGTGAGATCCATGGCCTTCAGCGCATCCAGCGAATGACTAGCCACGAGCAGATCTCTGAAATGACCGAGCAACTCCACGACCAATCGCTGCAAATCCTTCCCCTGCCGATCCATGTCAGCCACGATGTGTATCGCGGATGGGACGTCGCCATCTAGGATAGCATCGACGGCTTCTTCCAACGTCCTCCAAGATACAAGACCAAACACGGACAGGACATCGGCTTCTGTAATCTCGTTGCCGCGGAAAGAGATCAATTGGTCCAAGGCCGACTGTGCATCCCGCATACCACCCTCCGCACCACGAGCAACGGCCAACAGCGCTTCTTCGTCAATTTTCACATTTTCTGCTGTAGCGATTTCTCGAAGGTGGTCCACAATCGCACTCAACGGAATGTGACGAAGATCAAATCGCTGACACCGTGAGAGAATCGTAGCCGGAACTTTCTGTGGTTCTGTCGTCGCAAAGACAAACTTCACATGTGCCGGAGGTTCTTCCAAGGTCTTCAATAGAGCATTGAACGCTGCGATCGAGAGCATATGCACTTCATCAATGATGTAGATCTTGTAAGGGCCCCGACTTGGGGCATATTGAACATTTTCACGAAGACTGCGCACCTGATCCACGCCGTTGTTAGATGCACCGTCGATCTCCAATACGTCGAGGCTGTTGCCAGCCATAATTTCTTTGCAGGCATCACAGGTATCGCAAGGGGTGACTGTTGGTCCGTCCTGACAGTTGAGTGCTTTGGCCAAAATGCGTGCCGTGGAAGTCTTGCCCGTCCCGCGCGGTCCTACAAACAGATAGGCATGGGCCACACGTTTGCTCTGGATCGCATTGGTCAGGGTTCGACTGATATGTTCCTGCCCCAACACATCTGAGAACTGCTGGGGCCTCCACTTTCTTGCTAGAACTTCGTATGCCATATAGAAATCGTCCTTGCGATTAAGTCGAAGGCCGCAGAAGGACTCCGATCAGGTGTACCTACGGCACCCAGGAAGCGTGGCTTACCGCTGCTACCTTCCGGTCCTGACGGGGTTCACCCGTCCCTGTCGCATAGGGCCCAACCATCACCACCCATCTGCGGCCAAGACGTACGGTACCCCCTAGGCGCGGCACATGGCAAGAACATGTACCTTTCAGCCTTGCTCCACCGACGCCTTACCCTGAAGATGCCTCTATGCAAATTCTTCTTTGCAACGATGATGGCATCTATGCCTCGGGCATCCGTAAGCTCTACGACGCGGTTGAGGGCTTGGGAACCATACAGGTGGTAGCACCTGAAACAGAGATGAGCGCGGTGGGACATGCCATTACGATTTCGTCTCCACTTAAATCGAAGAGAGTGAATCGAAACGACAGATTTTTTGGTCACGCCGTTTCCGGCACACCAGCTGACTGCGTCAAGCTGGCAACGGGCCACTTGCTATCGGAGCCGCCAGACCTTGTCTTAAGCGGGATCAATCATGGCCCTAACGCCGGGATCAGCATTTTGTATTCCGGGACGGTTTCCGCAGCAACGGAAGGTGCCATCCTCGGCATTCCGAGCATAGCCCTCTCGGTCACGACATTTGCCCCTCCTCGATGGGACACGGCCGCAGCGGTCGCTCGGCACGTTGTAGAACTAGCTACGACTCATCCGTTTCCACCGCACACGGTGCTCAACGTCAATATTCCGAACTTACCGATGAACGATCTAAAAGGGTTTCGGGTAGTACCGATGGCTCCATCCCGCTACGTCGAGCAATTCGATGAACGGCTCGACCCACGCGGCAACACATACTATTGGATCAAGGGCCATCTCGAACTGGATGAACGTGCTCCGAAGGAGAACGATGTGTCCTGTGTAAACGACGGGTATGTCACCTGCACCCCCATCTCGTTCGATCTAACAGACCGACCAGCCATGGAGCAAATTTCTAGCTGGCCGATGCCCACATTGAACAGAACCCAATGAGGGGATCAGATCGATATCGGTCCATTCAGGATAACAGTTACAACGCCAAGAAGAGGCTACGCCTAGAATCAGTTTAAAGGGCCCTTTCGGCCCTAGAATAATAGTCGTTCCGGCAGATCTGTCGCCGTAGGGGAAAATCAAATGTCGCGCTAAACGGGTTCGGCTGCTAATTCGACTTGCTGTGAAACCCAAGGATATGTCTTTCTTAACCCACTCACCAGCGAGATTTTCGCATTCCAACCAGTAGTATATATCTTAGCATTACTAAAATTTCTCGACTGAACACCAACTGGTCCCTCTACACTAATGGCGTGAATATTTTTCTGCGCGACCTCCATAACAGCATTTACTAATTCTGTAACGGTGACATACTCTGGATTCCCAATATTTACCGCCCCCCTTATGTCCGACTGCATGAGCCGATAGATGCCATCAGTCATATCGTCGACAAAAGTATACGACCGCACTGCAGTGCCATCTCCCCATACTTCTATTTCACCTTCATCGCCCGTGACTTCGGCAACTTTACGGCATATTGCTGCTGGCGCTTTTTCGCGACCACCTGTCCATGTTCCGTAAGGGCCATAGCAGTTTTGGAATCGGGCGATACGAGTTTCAATTTCGTGCAGTTGACCGTATTTCATGACCATACGCTCGGAGTATAGTTTTTCCCATCCGTACTCGTTGTCAGGCGAAGCTGGATAAGCTTGATCCTCACAGAGTTCTGGCTCTCCAATTTTCATATCTCTATAGACGCAAACAGATGAAGAGAAAAAGTAGCGTTTAACGCCTGCTTGCGTCGCGGCATGAATCATTCCAATATTAATCAACGCGTTATTACGCATAATTTCGCACTCGGCGGAGTGAATAAAACCCATCCCCCCCATATCCGCAGCCAGTTGATAGACTTCATCAAACCCACATCCATTACGGCGTAGCGCATCTGCACAATGTTCGGGTTTGCGAAGGTCGCAAACTAAGAACTCATCTGCGGCCGTTGTTCGATATTCATGTTCCTTAATATCTACACCGCGAACCCAATACCCTTGTTCTTTCAAGTACTGTACCAGATGTCCACCGATGAATCCTCCGGCTCCACAGACCAATGCATTCTTTTGGTTGCTCATAAGCTTATTGATAGCGATATTTGTAGCTACTCAGGCAGCCCTTACCGAGGTGCTACCCATTGAATGAAGGCGTACACTACCTTAAAACGTCCTCCTTTGTGCAACAGAAAAAGGGAAACTTTTTCGACCCTGGTAAGGACTCTGATCGTTTCGAGTCTCTGCCACAATCAACTCTTCGAATTCTGCGGGAAGCGTTCGACGTGACAGGAGGTCCGGTGAAAACCGGGCCTGGGCCAGCATAGATATGGTCAAGTCGAACTCAGCACCCTAAAATGGGTGATGTTGCGACTTTCGATGAGACAAGACAATAGCATGGAACAGAATGGAAACTCCGAATGGGCGTTCCTAACGGGCACTGTAGCCAGCTTTTTGCACAACGACCAGATTCCAAACTGTATTGAGCCACTCGACAAGCTAGTTGGCCCGGAGCTGAAAGCGTTGGCTGAGCGACATCGACTGATCCCGGTATTGGCAAAAAAGTTCAGCGAAACTGACTGGAAAATAGGCCATAGCCTCAAGACATTTCGAGACATCCGAAGCCGCAACTGTGGACTGGCGGCCCGAACTTCGTCCCTCATCAACGAGCTAGCATCTATCCGAGAACTCTTTACTTCTTCTGGGATTCGCTGGTTCACCTATAAGGGCCCCGTTCTATCGATGGATCTGTACGGCGACCCGCTTACCCGACCCTGCGACGACCTCGATCTTCTCGTGCACCCCAATGACATGCCACGAGCCCTCGGGCGGCTCAAAACCGCAGGGTATCGTGCACAGCACCAGCTCAATCCAGGCGCCATGAAAGAGCGGCTCCGTGGCAACTGGGGATTCGATTTTCGATCGCCCGAAAACGACCATCTGATCGAACTCAAGACAGACATTGCCCCTGCATTTTACGCGCTCCAATTTGGTGGGCTCATACCCTGGGATAGACCACGATGGGTCGACTTGGATGGCATCTCATACCCCATACTCCCAGCCGACCTGCAAACCATCGCTCTGGCAGCGCACGGTGGATGGCATCTATGGGAGCGGTTATTGTGGATTCTCGATTTTTCTCTTTGCCTCAAGCAAGACGAGGAACAATTGAGCGCCATGATAGATCTTGCTCACCGGATCGGTGCCACCCGCTTGTTGCAATGCGGCTACTACCTAGCCCGCAGGAGCTTGGGCGCCCAAACGATCCCAGCCATCGATCAAACACTAAGCAAAGAGCACACGTTGGTAGCGAAACTCTGTGAACCCATATTGAACGGCCTCATTCCAATCCGGACCCAAGCACACCCGCTGAAGGAGCTGATACACTTTCATTTAAGAACAAGAGAACGAACGCTCGACCGTACCATCTATCTATACCGACTGCTTACCTACTCTAGCGAAGGAGATTGGGCCTGTTTGCGATTTCCGGAAAGCCTCTCTGGGGGCTATCGCCTTATTCGACCATTTCGCCTAGCTGGCAAAGTCGTACGAGGAACACACAACAACATGTCCAAGTCTATCTGAATCATCCAGTCCCGTCGCTTAAGACAAGGAAGATTACAATTTTAGATTCGATTCGATGGCATTTGTCCAGTGTGACACACTCACCTGGCAACGATTCACCGACTTCGCGATGATTGCCAAGTCCTTTGCGTTGATGTCCCCAATCAATACCAACTGTTGGATATCGAAATCCACTAGCAGGCGATCCAACTCACCGATCGTCCCCACGACCGGGTATCCATAAACGATGCGTCTCTGCACATTCCGGTCGTTGTCCACAAGTCCCACGACTTCCATCGTACGGAAAGCTGAAAGAGGCGCCAACCCCATGGCACGTAAAAACACGGAAGCCTGACTAACCCCTCCAACCAACAAGGTCCGACTTTGTCCGCTACGATCAGATCGGCTCCTTAGCCGAGGCGCCATCAGATCCTGGACAATCCGAACGAAGGATCGGCTCCCCAAGACGAGCGCCGAAGACAAGCCTGCATGCACAAGAGCCACGATCGTTACGAAGTAGGTATTTTGATAATCCTCGAGCATGTATATTCCGAGGCCAATCAACACACCCGCAATGGCGGAAAGTCCCAACTGCATGAATTCCGAAATACGGGCCATACTCCATATTCGGCTGTAAGCTCTCGTCATGGCCAAAGCCAATATGGGAATTCCGACAAATAACGGAAGCAACTTTAGGAAAATACCCTTGAAGTTCTGAACAGTCGACAATCCATAAGCGTTCAGAACGAGGGAAAACACAAGCGAAGCAATCAACGCAAGCACATCAAGAATGGGATAAGCGATGATACTAATGTTCCGGTGAGTCGGTCTCGACAATCCACGCAGGACGGCCGCACCACTCTCCCGAAATTCTACCCAGGCCAAGTGCCGACATACCACGTAGATCACTCCAACAAAAGCGATCAACAGAATCCCCTGCGCATGTGAACGGTAGAGCAACACGAGTAATCCAATGGCCATTGAACCGATCGCCAACCCATACAAACTTAAGGCCACCCGACGTTGCGACAATCCAAGCTGTATGAAACGATGGTGTAGATGCTCTCCGTCTGCCGAGGCCAGCCAAGACAGAGAGTTGCCTCGACCAGACACAGGAAGTTGGTTCCACCGAGCCGAGCGCCTCCAGACAGCCAGCAGCGTGTCAATGACAGGGACGCCCATGGCCACGAGCGGAAATCCAAGTACAACAACAGCCGGCCCCTTGGATTGTGTGCTCAGGGATAGCGTTGCCAGTGTAAAACCAAGAAACATGCTCCCACTGTCGCCAAGAAAAATACTAGCAGGATGAAAATTATATCGGAGAAAGGCTAGACAGGCACCAGCCAACGCTAGGTAGATCAGTACATCGCCCGGGGCGTTACGCAATACCAGGGACAGACCTATTCCACAGGTGGCAACCAAGGCAAGACCGGTTGCCAGGCCATCCAATCCGTCAATGAGATTAAAGGCATTGATGAGCATAAGAAACCAACCAAGAGATAGAATCACATCAAGCCAAAAGGGAGGCGACCTACCCAACACGTTGCCCATACGCATATCCAGCATGATGGCCAAAAGGGCAACAACCACCTGGCCGGATAGTTTCCAGAACGCGCCAATATTTTTCCAATCATCGAGTAGGCCAATGAGCAGTAGAAGGGTAGAAAGCAACAAAAAGCGATACCACCACCCAACTTCAATCTGCCCAGAGAAGGGCAGCCACGGTGCGAAGAAAACACACATGGCACCAACATGAAAACCGAGGAATACAGCAAGGCCGCCCGCACGAGGGATCCTCTTGTCATGAACATGACGCCCACCTGGTTGATCGATAATTCCGGCACGCTTGGCGATGACCCGTACCCATGGAGTCGCCAAATAGGTGACAAGGAAGGCCACAAGAAAGATCGAAGGATATTTTAAGATCGATTCGAGATTCACAGCGCCTCCAACCACTCACACATTCGGTTGCAACTAGCGCGCCGGTCGAAATGCTCTTGTGCGAACGCACGGGCCGCGCGACCGCGACGCACCCGTTCCTGTAAATCCAAGGCCTCCGACACAGCAATCGACAAGTCATCGCCTCGATTCAGGTCAACAACCCAACCCCCATTCGCTTCACGGATCCAGCGTGCCGAGCTACTGCTAGCCGGTCCCACAAAGAGTACTGGACGCCCCAGCGCAAAGGCCGCCTGAAGTTTACTTGGTACCATACAACCTTGCCAAGCAGGTCGCATACTGACCAAATGTACATCCCCCACACGAAGGTGGTCCCTAAGCAAATTCTGTGGCACATAGCCCCCAATTGAAATGGGCAGGCTCGGGTATTTCCGTACAAATTCTTCAACTTCCACCTTTCGCGGTCCTTCACCAGAAAAAACCCAACGGATTCCCTCTCTCCCCTCTAAGCGTTTGGCTACGTCAAGAAAAGGTGTCAATTCATGTCCCCGGCCCATGTTACCAGCATACTGAAAAGTACAAGCGTCCGAAGATACAGGATCCATGGCACCATCCACCAATTCAGCCCACAGCGGCAAAACATGAACGGCAGGTGGATGGCTACATGACCTAAGCAAATGTTTAGCCATGTCAGGACCCAACGCAATCACGCATGCACTTCCGCGAAGACTCGCAGTAGCCACACGATCTAGCAAGCGATGCAGCACACCGAATTCTTTGATCATTCCATCCGCCAGCAAGACATCTGGGTATAGATCCATGACCCATTGTGCGAATCGTGTCGAGCGACCCCTCAAAGCACACTGTGCTACCCGAGCAATAAACGGAGGAGTCGTCAATGCCAGTAACACGTCGGGGGCTGGCTCAAGACGCCGCAATTTGCAGTAGGCAGACAGGTAGAACCGGAGAAAAGCCCGCGCTTTCTGCCAACGACTTCGCCGACCTGTCATCATGTAGCTATCCTCCGAACTGATGACATCTACCCGGTGCCCTCTCTCGGTCAACGCATCGGCCAACTCCTTGAGATATCGACCCGTTGGAGCAAGATCAGGTGGATAAAACTGATTTAGAAGTAGAAAATGCATTGGCGTGAAATTGAACGGCGGTTTAATCAGATAAGCGTTCTTTTCTCACTTTGTCGCGGACCATGCGGATATACGACATTCGAATGCAACTAGCCAACCAGCCCGGTCGCCCCTCTAGAAAACCCAAACGGATCACATAATGATAGATAAACCAGATCAGTGGTTCGCCTGGCATTCGAATCATGCATTTCTTGAGAAATCGTCTACGTTCCTGAGTATTTCCAAAGAGACGGGCTCGAATGGTCTCGCGACCGTATCCTTCTCCATCAAAATATTTCATGCGCAAAGCAGCTTCCCAGACCGCGTAACGACGGTGCCTATCAAGATAGGCCTCCAAGCCCTTGAAATCTTCATGAATCAACGCTGTTGGCAGACAACCAATTGGGCCGCCCACGATCAGCCGCTCATGCACTTCCATATCCAACTCATCTGACGCGTCAACCCCTAAATCTTCAAAGCGGGCCTTGCCACAACGAAATAACAGCACGGCTTGATGAGAGAATCCACCAAAGCGGAAACGTCGCCCCATAAAATGAAAACCCTTGCAAATAAGATAGGCATCTGGATTGTCGCACCCCGCTGTTACGGAGGCGATTTCTTCCCAAAGCACTTCCGGTACCACCTCATCCGCATCTAATAGCAGCAACCACTCCGTGTCAAATGTCAGAGTATCGAGCGCCCACTGGCGTTTCCGGGGATACCCCCCACAATACTCGAATTGAACCACTTCAACCCCATTCACTGCCGCGATCTCGGCAGTTCGGTCGTCACTCTGCGAATCCAGAAGAACAATACGACGAGCCGGCCCCAATGCGGCGAGACAGCGTGGCAGATTTGTTTCCTCGTTTCTTGCCGCAATCAAGACTGTAACATCAACGGCTTCCGGTATCATTCAGTATCCGTTTTTTAACAAAACTAGCAGGATTTCCGGCAACTACCGTCCAGGGTTCAATATCCGCCGTAACCATGGCCCGCGCACCAGCGACCGCGCCCTGGCCAACCGTTACACCCATACTGATAAAAGCCCCTGCACAAATCCAGGCACCCTCTCGAATGTAAATGGGGGCACTGACCAGGGCCATTCGAACATCTGAAATATCATGACTCGCGGCACACAAATGCACATATTGACTGATTGTACTATGTGAACCAATGCTTATCGGAGCGACGCAATAACAATCGACATGACTTGAAAGACAGGCATGGTCACCCATCGTCAAATTCCAGGGAGCCCAGATTCGGGCAGTGGGCATGACATTGACCCCCCTGCCAAGTTTAGCTCCGAAACAGCGCAAGAGAAAACGGCGCCACGCCCTGAAAATAGCAGGGCTCGGCCTAAAGAGAGAAAACCAAACCACCGCCCACAGAATACGACCACATTTGTTGCCCAAAGAATGCGGGCTGGGACACGATTTTCGATCAGTCTGAATCGGACTACTCATGATGTTGGCGTACCGTTTTCTACGCACCGTTGCAGCAGGTCAAATAACAATCGGGATTGTACTCCCCACTCAAAACGACGGCTATTTTCAATTGCGTTTGATGACAACCGGTCCCATGCGCCTCTGTGAGCTAACAGCTGAGAAAGAGCCGTCGCGACTCCTTGTACATCACCAGGAGACACATACAGCCCCCCCTCACCACAGACCTCAGGCATCGCACAGCAGTCCGACGCTAGCACCGGCGTTCCGAAGGCTTGTGCTTCGACTGAAGGAATTCCGAACGATTCACATTTGCTCGTCAAACAATACACTGCGGTCGACGCATACAGTTCCAGTAACTCGGCCCGCGGGCGGTGGCCCAACACTTCTACACGGTTAGACAGCTGCAACTCCCGAATCAACACCTCCACTTCTCTCCGGTACACAGCATCCGGCCAACCACCAGCCAAGACCAGCTTGACGTCCACGGGTAACTCGCTCATCGCGCGTACCAGCGTGTCGACCCCTTTGTGTCGTGCCATAGCAGATACTGAGAGCAGAGATTTCGATTTGAATTTCAGATCGGGATCAACGGACTGGGAAGCCGCCAAAACATCCTCGTCCATCCCCACATAAACAACTTCGGCATCCGCTTCTTTCCGGCCTGCATTCATCCGATACGCCTCACGCATATACTCAGATAAATATGCTACACCTGCCGCATGATGAACAGCGCTGCAATAGCCTTTACGCTGCAGCCAGGCCTTTAGCCTCTCACCACAAGAACGAGCCATGCCTGGAACCAACGCCCAAGGATTCATCGCATATGGCACAACGGGCACGGGTACTCCCCGGGACCCCATGCCGGACAGCGAGAGCAAAACGTCCGCCCTTGTCTCACGCAAGGCGATGGCAAGATGGCTTCGTTCCCATCTCGCTCTACCGAACCAATGGGTCGTTGCGGCCGGACATACAATCCGATGAATTCGATTGCCAAACTGCTCAAAGAACTGCTGGTTGTTTACGTGACAAAAAACCACAATCTCCACATCAACGGCCGGGTCATCTAGCCAACATGCCAAATGACCTGAAATCACAAACCAACCACTTAGATTCGTCGTAGACAGCGCGTTAATTGCTAAGCGCATGCTAGAACCTTTTTGTACACCTCGATGAGTGAGTGGGTCATGCCCTGAAGACTCACCCTGTTCAACGAACGCTGACCGGAAGACACAAGGGCCGCAGCTCTTTTCGAATCAGCCAACAGTTCCAGGCAAGCCGCTGCCATTCCGTTTTCATCCGTCGGATGAAACCACATGCCTCCGTCGGGACCGAGAACTTCTTTGACCCCACCCATATCCGAGGCTACCACCGGACAACCACAAGCAACAGCCTCCATGGGTGGCCAACCAAAACCTTCTATGAGACTCGGAAAAACAAACAGCGCAGCCGTTTCATAGAGACGACGAAGTTCCTCGTCAACCGGATGCGGTACAAATTCTACTCGACCACTTAAGCCCAGGGAGTTCGTCAATGACCTCAACGACCGATCTGCCGGTGCTCCGGCCAGGATCAGACGGCCCGGCCACTGTCGGGCCACCTTTGAAAAAATACGCAACACAGCTTCTCGATTTTTGTAGAAAGCTCCATTACCAACATGAAGCATATGGCGCCGTTTCTCTGTGGGTAGTGAACGTTCAAGCCACGTGTCAGCCAAAGGAAGTGGGTTCACCGAGACGCGTTCGGCATCCACCCCGACCAAATCACATACATCCCGCAAGACGTCTCCACAATTCGTCACCACGCATTCAGCTTTTCTCAATCCCTTGCAAGTCTGCTGAATGAGGCGACGAGCAGGCCAACGTGGGCGGTTACCAAGCAACCCCTGGCATTGACGGAGGGGGATTAGATCATGACAAGTGACTACTGATCGCTTAAACGGAAGCATATTTAATAGATAGGCGTGGCTCCCGTCCAACAGATGAATCACCCCGTTGGCCATCTCACGGCGAACATGACGGCCCTTACACAAGATCAGCGCATGATGTAGCTGATTTCTGAAAAAATTTGGACACACTGACAGCATTTTTGCTCCATGGGCCAAATCAATCCGCTGCACGTTTATTTCAGCGCCATATTCTTCCAGCCCCCGCTCCACCAGGTCAGCATAGCGCTGCATACTTCCCTTTTGATCCAGAGAACAGGTTGTCAACAGAACTACGACAAACGAATCATTCATCAAAAACCTGCTCCGGGGCCACATCCAATCGTGATCCAGAAAGGAACAAACCCGCCAGAAAAGGCAATAGGGTCCCTATGAAAGGATCACCGTAAACCTGTGCGGAAACGATCGCACTAATCATGTTGCTCACGAGGAGGGCTGCAAGACCAAAATAGAGTACCGCGTGTGGAAAGCCCGCAACGTGTCTTAGGACCCGCACTCCCGCACAGGCTAAACTAGACAACAGAAGCGTAAATGCCAATACACCCGGAACGCCACATTCCGCCAGTAATTTCGCAAGCCCCCCTTCCTGCCAAATATTCGGACGCTCAATTTTGATATGGTGTGCTCCCTGCACAGCCATACCGAGACCATAGCCAAACAGTCCTGCCTGGCGTAGGGTAGTGCGCGGAGCTTCCACGGCATGCTGAAGCAGACGGTCGCCTACTTCGGACAGGGTTGTGTTATAGAAACCTTCCACTTCCCGGTCAGAACCGGTGGTCTGATAGATATAAGACCATACGCCCAAGGCCGCCAGAGACAATAGACCAATCGCGACAATTCGCCGAACTTGCTGATGGCGCAGGAAGAGCACCAAAAATACCAACAGGAATATCACCAAGCCTGAAATCATTTTGCGTCTAGCACAAAGCATGACACCAATCCCACCCCAGCCGGCCAAACCCACAAACAGGATGCGCTGCCAATCCGAACGCCACATGGCGAGCATCATGCTGAGCATCACCAGGCAACTTGCATGCCACCCCATGATATCCGGACTACGATAGAAACCTGACATCATCCGCACCACCCCCCCCGTACGATAGGTAACCCACAAATCACCCAGTCGGCCGGTACCCACCCAGCCCGCCGAAACCCCAATGTCCATCCGCTCCATCGGGGCACCCAGCAACATCACAGCCACAATCAAGATATAACAGAACATAAAGCGTTCTATGTCACCGTCGCGAACTGGGTAGAAAACACCAATTAAGACTCCAGAAAACGCCGAACAATAGACGTATATACCCAACAAGGTGATCTGCCAGGAACCCGGAGAAACGGTCGCCGACATCACTGCCGCTGGGACCAACGTCCAAACAAATATGATCGTAACCATGGCAACTTGTGGAAACGCACGCTTGAATCGAGCCCAGTTGAGATCCCCCTTCAGCGTAGCCCCCAACATAATGCACGCCCACACCGGCATCGTTGAAAGAGTCAGGTAGTTGGGCGCCCCAGGGACCAACTTACGTACTGGATCCTGCAGAGCTCCAACGAGCAAAAAGAGGACCATCCCCCAATGCAAACGCAACGTACCGACAGCACAGGCCAATGCAATCAACATCAAAAATCCAACTAATATCATCGCGAGAGTACCCGATCATTTTTTTCTACTGCAGGTAAGACATCTGTAGATCCAACGCAGACCTCCAACGCCTGCAGAACCCCTGCGACCACCTGTTCGAAATTGTGCGAAGCAACCCGCCTGGCCGCCTGTTCCCCCATACGGCGAAGTTCTGCATCGTCAGCGGCCAACGAGCCCACGATATCGGCCAGGGCGGCGGTATCGCCCATTTTGAACGTATACCCTGTTTCTCCGCTGACGATCAAATCTGTATGGCAGCCCACTTGATCGGAGACAACGGCGGGAAGGCCGCACGCCATGGCTTCGTTGACAACCAACCCCCAGGTCTCACCATGGTCCGAAGGCAGGACCATGACATCGGCAACCGCGTATGCACGTGGGATTTCTTTTTGATTCATAAAACCAGCAAAGCTGACCGGCAGGCACAAGTCATTGGCAAACTGCCGACATTTTTCCAACAACTCGCCGCTGCCCACCATAAGGAGGTGAGCTGACGTCGGTCGGGATCGAAATGCCTCAAGGACATCCATGGGCCGTTTCTTAATTTCAAATTTCCCAACAAAAAGGAAAACCGTTGCGTCTTCGGGGATGCCCCATTCGGTGCGATAACGAGTGCGTTGAGGACGGAAGCGCGTCGCATGCTCAGCGAAGAATACGTTGTCGACACAATAGGGCGTCATAAAAATTCTCTGAGAGGAAATCTTTCGATCCAGATAGAACTTTCGATTCAGACGACCAATGGCGAGAAAGGCGACATATTGCTTAAGCAAAACACAGTGCAAATACCACTTCCAAAAGCTCCTAGGACGAAGGGCATTTGATTCACCTCGAACAATACAGGGAATACCCAGACGGCGACAGGCCCAAAGAGCTTGAAGGCAACTCTTCACGATCCATCCATTGACAATAAGGGCGTCATATTTTTCTGTTTTCAGAACATCGTAGATCTCCGGACTATCGCAACCGTTGAAGTTCGTGACCGAGGGCAATGCGGCTACATTCTTAAGTACCCTGTAATGAAACCCATCAAGCATGGGAATGTCCCACTGGAACGCGACTCCAAAACCGACACCCTGCTGTGTATCGTTGGGCAGCATGCAGAAGAATACCACGAGATCAATCCCTTCGGTTTCAGCCAACAAACGAAACCAAGGGACCTGATATTGAATGGGGTGAGTGGTTAGGATTGCTATCCGCATGTCGTTACACCTCGGACCCATTCACACGAAACGCCGGAGCATACTTTAGGATGGATTGTGTGGCATCCAAGTCTTTTATAAAGATCGTATTCCCGGACTGATTGCAACACCCTCTCTTCGAGATGAGTCTCCGTGTATGCGGGTTATAGTCTACTGGAAAGAATCCTGATCCACAGAGGGTGCCCTGCACGGAGTGTTTAGGAAATCCATAGCGAGATCCGCTTTGGTTTGTTTCCAAGATGACTGCGGACGTGGAGGGGGCGGCAAGGACATGCGACGCACCGGACAGCACGAAACTCTCGTAGCCTTCGACGTCAATTTTCACGATATGAGGTATTCGTTCCCCTACGACCTCATCCAAAGTTGAAACAGGAACGGTCAAGCAATCGACCGTGTCTTCCGGATCCGAAATCACATGGTTCAGACAATTCAGTGACAGGGTGAAATGGAGTTGTCCTGGTCGATCTGACAGACCCATATTCGATGCGGACACCAATTTCTCGAGTTTGTTGAGTTCAATATTTCCCTGCAAACGAGAAAAAGTGGAAGGAACAGGTTCAACAGAAATCACCTCTGCTCGACAAACACCCGCAGCAAGAATGGTGTATGACCCGGCATTTGCACCCACATCTACAAATAGGTCACCCTCACGTAGGGCATGCAGGACAAAGGCCATATCGTTGAATTCGTGGAGTCCACAATAAACATTTCCGGTAAGGCCCGTCTCCCCTCGGCGAATCCGGAGCTGGGTATCGTTCACCCACGGCAACACATGATCTCCGGAGAACACACGACTGCGGACTTGCCAATAGGCAAATCTCGACCAGGCCCTACAACGATTACCCTGATTCAGGGGATGACGAGATATTAAACGAAGTGTTTCAATGGCAGGCATATTGGTCAGCGCGTATCGGGAATGGGTTCTGGGCGGCGGCGATCCAGACGAAACGCCATGAACATGGCACGAATTTCTCCGACAAATTTGACCGGTATCCACCAGGGATGCCGAAGATGAAAACGGGTGCGAATTTCGCGAAACGGACGGCAGAATATATACACCAGACCTTCCGCACCACGACCATGTATCAGTGCAAAGTAATAATCGCCTACTCCGTGTAAGGGGGAGACTGACCGGAGATGACTGCCGAAGCTGCGCGTTCCTCCCGTTGGACAGGCAAGATGCCGTATCGATGCCGCAGGTTCGAAGAGTATCTTTCCGCCAGCCATGCAAATCCTGCGGGCGAAATCAGTCTCAAAACGGAAAGAAACGGGCGAAAGAAAATTTTCGTCGAAGCCGCCTATGGCCAAGGCATGTTGCCTTTTCACTGAGAGGTTGCCGGCCATAACATTTTTGATTTCACAGGGTCTTGTCGAATTAAATGCAAAGTCAAGGTCAGCTCTAAGACCATGAGAAGGAGACGGAGAAGGCGAACTGTCGAGCCCCTGCCCTGGCTGTAAGATCTGCCCAGTAACCGCCCAGATTTTAGGCTGCTCTCGGTGAGCACGACGATGAGCAGCAATCAGATTAGGTGAGGGAACGATGTCATCATCCAAGAAGAGTACCAGATCACTACGGGCCTCTCTTAAGCCCCGATTCATCGCAGCCACCACGCCTGGCTGGCTCTGAAATAGCCAGCGAATGGAATCGGACTTGGTCAATTCCTGAAGTTGTCTTTTAACCTGCTCAACATGCACTCGGGTCTGGTCAACGACAATCACTTCATCCTCCGCACTACGAATCTCCAGTAGTGCATGCAGCGTATCCAGAAGGACCTGCTCTCGCCGATAGGATGGAATAATGATAGACAGTCTCATGACCGCATTCTTATCAGGCCCGCGGGAACACCCCCCATGATGGCATTGGGCACAACGTCGTGGGTCACAACTGCCCCTGCCCCAATTACAGCTCCATGGCCAATCGTAATCCCAGGCAAAATCACTGCATTTGCACCGATCCAGACATCATCGCCGATTACGACCGGCGCAGCAATACAGCCCTGCTCATCAATGTTCGTACCCGCTTTGATGTTATGATTGTGGTCAGTAATATAGACGTTCGGAGCAATCAGTACATGGCTACCAATACGAATCGAATGGGAAACGTCAAATACGACTGCCCGCCCAACATACGATGTATCGCCAATCATTAATCGTGCATCGCAGGAAACGAGTTTAAACCAGACACAGGGTTCGACACTCACCCGTACCCCCAACTTGAGACCTCCCATGCCGGTCCATTTGGAACCGGCACTAATACGTGTTTTCGCACCAACTTGCGCCTGTAGCATGCGGTACCTACCAGCGCGCAAACGCCCAGACAAGACCTCAAAATTCGACAAGAGTTTAACGAGCATTTTCAATCTAAGCCCTTCATAAAGTCTTGGAGTACGGCTGGCTATCAATACTGTTCATGGGGCTCCACTTCAAATACATGGTGCTTGTTCCGTCTATGGCGCATGAGCTAATTGTCCCACATCTCTCGTTAAGAGCTTGAGACTCGTCCTTGTTGTATACGGGAGGATCACATCAATTCTTCCAGCCGTGCCGGAGAGCAAAGAAAATAACATGCCCCCAGACTCTTGGTGAAAAAGGATTTAGAGCGAAAGCGTTCCAATAATGGCGCCCGGCCTTCGGATTATCGCGAGCCCCCAAAAGATTGGCAACAAAGCATTCACCACGGGCAAGGCGCATTCGTTTCTTTAGGCCTCCAAAGACACTAGGTCCAGGGCGAATACTGGAGGCTATTCTCAACAAATCTTCTTCCGCAGCACCGGCTTCTCGCCGTTTGCGCAATTCTATGGCCAGTTCGGCCAGACGTTTCTGCTGGCAGCTGTATTCGCCGCTGATTCCAAACGGGCTGATACTAGCCTCGTAGAGCAGGTCGGTAGTGAATGCAAGCTGTCCATGATCCGTCAGGCGCATCCAAAGGTCCACGTCTTGGGCGAAGAAAAATGCAGAACGATACCCCCCTGCCTGTTCATACTCTGACTTACGCATCAGGATCGCCGGGTGAGACGTGACCCCACGCAAGTTCCTCACGTCATCACTTCGTAAGATTGCTGTCGCATCGGCTGAAGAATCTGTGCGCACTTCATCAAAGAGCAAGTCGCCTTCCACCGTGGAAAAACGCGTGGCACAAGACAACAGCGCGACGTCGGGATGTGCCGTGAGAAAGGCTACTTGTTTTTCCAATTTTTCAGGATGATAGCGATCGCCGGCGTCGATTCGGCCAAGGTAATACCCCGTTGCAACGGCACAGCCTGCGATTAACGAAGCTGTCAGTCCTCGGTGTTCTTCATGCATCACCCGTACACGCGAGTCCGCCGCTTCGAAGCTGGCAAGGCGCACAGCTATCTCTGGATCCGAGGAACCGTCATCCACGATAATCAGCTCGAAATCCCGCAGGGTTTGCCGCAGGACACTACCAATCGTAGCGGAGAGCAGCTCTACTCCGTTATAGACCGCCAAGATGACAGATACGGTTGGCTGTTGTTTCACGCGATATGACCCGCCCATGACTGCCTCATACTCCTCTTTCCCGTCCCTCTTTTTTTGCGATCCATGACGACACATGCCCGCCCCACCCGCGGCCATCCAAACAGATTGGCCATGAGATAATACAAGCGCATGTCCAGCGTTAGGCCACAGGCTACCACCCCGGCCAAATCCAGCAGCCGACGGGCCTCAGACACGTTGTCGGAAACGGCAAGCTTTCGGGACGCAGAAAATACCCAACGGGAAAAGTGTTTCATTTCGGGGGCATCTTCTTTCACGCCGGCGGCACATGCACATTGGTACAGTTTCGTGAAAAACCGAAGCTGAGATGGCGCATCCAGCCATCCGCCATGGCCGGTTTGCCTCAATCCAGTATGCGTCCGGTGGTCACTGACCAGGGTCTCACAAGAAACAATCCGTGTGCCATGAGCAGCAACGCGGGCATCATACTCCCAGTCCTGGGAATACTGAAAATCCGACCAAGAACCCACCCGATCGGTTACAGAGCGGGTATAAAGCGGCGTATGAGTGCACCACCAGCGATCCACTAACAATGCAGGAAAGAGAAAATCAAAAGACCTGGCCGTCCATTTATAAGGTTGTTTAAGAACCTTGCCATCCATATCCGTCAATCGGGAAATTCCATAGGCGACACCACATTCAGGACGTGCTCGAAGCGTTTTAATTTGGTCGGAAAATTTATTTGGATGAAGATAGTCATCACTGTCTAGGTATTGAATAAATTCACCGCGAGCCCACAAACGTCCTGCCTCCCGAGCAGCACCCGGCCCCTGTTTTGACTGCTGAAGAACAAACACCAATCCTTCATGTTTTTTAGCCAACAACTGTGCCGTCTCCGGTGTTTCGTCCGTAGACCCGTCGTCAACGACCAAGCACTCAATGGGGCGGTACGTTTGATTGATCACGCTGGCAACAGCCTCTTGAAGAAGTCTCGGTCGATTTCGAACCGGGACAATGACCGAAACCAAACCTCGAACCTCGCTCATGGACACTCCTCTCGCGTCCGGATCAGAGTTTGAATCCGCTCTTTCGCCGGGATCGAAAGCTGATCCGACAACTGCTGAAAATTAGTGGCCCGAACCTGACCCCTCTTCGTAGACTGGGGACGATGCCACAAATGAAGGAACGGTAGATATCCGTCTGCGAATACGCGCAATTCCCCACAACGATCATAGAACTCATTGTCTTCCCCACCCCATCCAACGAATTTCTCGTCATACCCACCGATATCGAAGAAATCGTCCGTTCGAATGGCTAGCGTACCCCCCTGCCAGTTTTGTCGAATGCGCTCAGGTGGGCGGATCAAAGCGGATAGATTCCCAACTGACAACAGGCTTTGGGTTTGCTGCTCACCCAAACAAAAAAGAAATCGTTGAAGGTGCATCACCTGGCAGCATGCGCGTTCAGCGACTCTCAAGATCTCTCGTGCATAGGAGGAGGGAACCAGGATATCTGCATCGTGAAAGACGATCCATTCCGTCGTCACGTGCGCGGCCCCTTCGTTATATGCCCACGCTTTTCGCCATCCTTGTGGTTCCGTTGGATGTGGAAGATGAAGATAGTCCACACCCACAAGAGCGTCTCTGGCTTCCGGTAACGGGGACTGTTCTACCACCAGACAACGGACCTCTACCTCCTGCTGTGCCCAGATAGAACGAACAGTCGCACGTAGATGTTCGATTCTCTCTCTCCCCCGAAACGGAAGAATAAACGTGACTCGAGGCCCCCGTACCTTTGGAGCTTCGGTGGCCAGTTCGATCGGCCATTGCTTCAAGGCAGTTCTCATCAGGCGCCGGCCAACGGTCGGAAAAACTTCGGCAGTATACAGATCGGAACTCCACCGGCCAAGGGGTCGCGTATCTACCCCATATTGCGTAACTGTGGAACGCATTCCACGATTGGTGGCGAAAACCCAGTCATTTGGTCTAATCAAACTCGGAATAACACGCGGAAGATCGAACAGAAGGCAGCCGGCTGTGCGACGCAAGCGACGTAAGCGTCCTTCGGGAGCAAATATTTCTTGAACGGGAGAATGCAGTTGGACCGCCTTCCGCACTCTTGCACGCTTGATCCGCTCCTTATCATCAGGGCGGTATCGATTGTATTGTAAGAGCATTCCTGCTTCTGCGATCGGCCGCCACTCAGGCCGAACATTGGGGAGAGTGAACCAATGATCCAACATTCGACGGTAGTCCCTAAGAATGAGCTCACCTTGCGTGTCCCGCTGGTTCGCATGCGTTCGTCGGCAGGCCCAAAAGGCGTCGATTTTACGCACGGGACCCCTCAAGAACATTCGAAACCAAAGGTCGGTATCAGCAGCATACTGCACGTCCGGTCTCCACCCTCCAAGCTCGCGCGCCAGCGCCAATCGAAAAAAACAGGATGGCTGAGGGATCCAAGTACGGAGACTCAACAGATTCTCCGTCGAAAACGGTTGCAGAACCTTGCGCTGTATTTCCATCCCCGATGCGTCTACTTTCAGGATGTCTCCATAGACGAAAATCGGTGCATCATACTGACCTAACTCTGCGATGGCGTGACCGACGGCGCCAGGCAAATAATAATCATCACTACTTTGGATTGCCGCAATGTCACCTTTCGCTCTGGCCATGCCTTTGTTAACCGCGTCTACCACGCCACCATCAGGCTCAGAAACCCAATCTAATTCCGAACGGTGGTCATAGTCTTTCAGAACCGACACGGTCTCATCGGTCGACCCACCATCCATCACAATGACCTCCATCGGCCTGTAATCCTGTGAAAAACACGACTCCAGCGTCTCCCGAATATAGGCCCCCTGATTGTAGCTGGGAATGATAATGCTCACCAGAGGCCGCTCAGGACTGGAAGATGACGGCGTCATTGGAGGCCGTCCAGCCAGAGATTCACCAGGTCGATCTCCCGGTCGGGGAAAAAGCCTTCCTGGACTAACTCTCTATAACAGCGTACCAAATTGGATTTAACTCCTTCACGTCCGGATTCCAGATCTAGCCGATCCAGCAGCGTCGCGAACCGGCGGTTCCCAAGATACCCAGGAACTTCATCCTCAAAGTCCTGCATAAGGTCATGTGGATTCCTCACCTGTACAACCTGAGAAGGAAGTAAGAGCAGGCCGGTATCCATCGCCCACAAACAACGCTGAGCAACAAAAGAACGCCAGATGTCGCACATCCGAAACGTGCAGTGGCTGGGAATATACATGAGCGGATACGCTTCCGGCCACCACCAGGTACACTGCGTGTTGAATGGAAACCAGTTTCCCGATTCCAAAAAGACCGGTGTCGCGTCATCAAAGGCAAACGGACGATCCTGAGTCAACCGCCAAACAGCATCCACGTCGGGTGATCCATTGACCAGACTCTGCTGGACTGGCGCGTGGATCGGACGGGCGGGTCGAGACGACAATTCAGGCAATTCGTTCTGAAAAGCGTCCAACGGTAGCCCACGCGGCCAGATTCCGGAATCATGGGTAAAATATCGATATGCATTTACCCAGCGCGGTTCGCTCGATGCTTCCAAGACGCGAACATCCGCGCGGGTCTTCGTGGGGACTTGCCATGTTGCGAGAGGTGCATTGTCGTCATCTGTTTCGTAAATACAGGAGGAACCATCGGCAATCGCCCTCAGATAGGCCATGTTCTTCCGCGCATAATGCCCGACTGGCAACGCATTAGCCAGGGGCCAGTTGGACGAAAGTTGCTCCTCCAAGCTAAGAAAAATGACATTTGGCAAGTCATAACGCAGTGGTCCCTTTTGATCTCCGGCCACGACCAAAGATCCACCCAACTCCAAAAGCCTTTCATAGAGCTTCGACACCGCATTCGTTGGCTCCTGGATGGTTGTGATACAAACGTGAAATCGGGAAGACATATGTTCACCGTGAATTAAGAATTTGGTCATAGAAAACAACGACATCGGAAGCAACATCATCCCAGGACCGCTCCTCTGCGATACGGCGTCCACATTCCCAACGCTCCTGGTCCTGAAGATGTACCCAAACCTCGTCCAAGGCCCGAACCATATCCTCAATGTTCTCTGGGTCAAAATAAATCGGTACGGCTTGTCCCACTTCCGGCAAGGAGCCCGCCCGAGCGCTCGCAACAGGGCACGCGGCGGCCATGGCTTCCAGCAACGGGAATCCAAATCCCTCGCCGAGGGAGGGAAAAACGAACGCTGTCGACGCGTAATACGCGGTAACGAGTTCGTCCTCTTCAAGACTCGGCAAAAAGATAACGCGATCTGAAAGTCCATTCCGCTCAACGGTTTTCCGCTCTCCATCAGAAATGGGCCCGCCACCAGCAGTCAATAGACGGACCGAGTCCCT
>JAVJHY011605914.1:0-10296 GCA_035593235.1 Phascolosoma agassizii | reverse complement strand
GGATTGGGAGGGTCTATTTTGCCTGTCGAAGGAGAATACAATAAGCTCTTACTTTTGGTAGAGGCCCTCATGGACAAATTGGATGAATAAGATCACCTGCCCTTCACTTTGAATGATGAGCAGGGTCAGCTAACAATTCATCTTGCCATCATTGTAAACGGCAGAAATGAGGTGAATGGGCCTTGATCCAGTTTAAAGTGTGGGGCATTTTTTGAAATGCCTGAGTGCTCAAGTAAAATGCCGGTGTTGTTTGTAAAGCTGAGCTGATAATGACTTAGCGCCTCTGGCCACCCAGGATCATTCCTCATTTTTAAGGTCATGGCATCCTCAGCCACGTTCCATGAGATATAAAAATCAAACTGGTTGAGTTTAATGCTTTTACTGGGGTCCACAGCATTGACTTCTTCAATAAGTAAAGTAGAAGCAGCTGTGTCAACTTGCATGGGTTTGTTAAATTGAACCAGAATATTGGCATCCCGAGGGATGGCCCCATTATTGCGCTCTAGATCAACCTTTTGCCCCTTGGACTCAAAATACACCTGGGTGATTTCTGGAGATAAAAAGAGTCTGAGATCATAGGCTTTATTATCCCGTTCAAATTGATTGAAATCAATTTGATGGGTGTTGAGAGGATCTCCTGCTTTGAGAACCTCTACCCATTTTCTCAAACTATAGTTTTCTTTTGTGACTGTAATTTCTAGCTCAACATCTGACGGGGCATCTTTGAAAACATAGAGGCCCTTTGTATCTGTTGTTGTTTCTCTTTCATATGAGAGACTCGAGTTCAACGCTTTGATCTGAACTTTTGCTGCTGACAGCGGTTTATTTTGATGGTTAAAAACAACCCCTTGGAGCCCTTCTAGAACAGGAATGGGAGCCACTGATGCAACTGCTGTGGGCAGGGCACTTGGCACAGGGGTTACTGAAACACTTGGTAAAGCGGAGGGCAGGCTCGATGGAGCCGGGCTGGATGTGGGGGGCGCACTTGCTATGGGAGATGCTGAAATGCTTGGGAGAACAGAGGGTTCTGTACTGCTCTGGATCACATCTGCTGGTGTTGATGCTGAGGGGGTCGGTGTGGGATCAATGGGACCACAAGCGACCAGTAGCAAAGAGAGTAGAATGGGTAACTGTTTCATATTAGAGCTTTTCGACCTTGTATATTGTGTATCCCATTGGGGGCACTGTGACCTTGATTTTACCATTTTGAATTTGGGTTTTATCGTTGGCATTAAACAGATTGACCAATTGGGCTTGGGTATTTTTAAGTGGGCTTTCAGCCCGGATTTGAACCCAACGGGTTTGGGGTTGGGCACTGTTATTAAAGAAGGCAAAAATTTCTTCTTGGGGAACCTTTGTGAGGCGTGAGAAGCCATAGATTTCTTGGTCCTGCCACATTTCTAACTGAGTCCCTCTTCTAAAAGCACGGTATTGCTTGCGCATATGAGTCAGGCGTTTAACATGGTTTTTCATGTCGTCATCCCGTTTAAAGTTCATGTCTCTGCGGTTATCGGGATCAGCTCCCCCGGGTAAGCCGACTTCTGTGCCGTAATAGAGCATGGGCATGCCACGGATGCTCATCAAGAAGGCCAAACTGAGTTTAAGACGTTGGCGTTTGTCGCCATTGGCCTCATGAACAAAGCGGGGCACGTCATGGTTGTCAATGAAAGGAGAAAGTAAGGATGGATTGGGATAGAGTGTGTCTTTGCCGAAGACCTCGCCAAAGCGTTTCATGCTTTTACTTTGTCCAAAAGCATCTTTAAAGGCGTAATAGAGAGGGAAATCAAAGGCAGAATGCATGCCTTCTTTGAGGTAAGGGGCCATAAATTCTGGGCGGCCGTCGTAAATCTCGCCCAAAAGCAAGAAGTCGTCTCCGGCAAATTGGCGGATTTCACGGTTGAATGTCTTCCAGAATGAACGGGGAACGTGTTTGACTGTGTCGATTCTAAATCCGTCCACCCCGGTTTGTTTGATCCACCACTTCATGGAGTCAATCACATAACGTGAGGCTTCGGGGTTATCTTGATTGATATCGGGCAGTTCAGCCAACTCACCATTTTCTACCCACCATTGATTGCCGTAATCTTTAATCACACCATGGTGATGGAACCAATCATGGTATTTACTTTGGGAGTTGTTTTTCTCTTTTGCAAAAGGGTGGTCATAATCAGTGTGGTTGGCAACGATATCCAATAAAATTTTAATGCCTTTGCCATGGGCTTTTTTGACCAACTCACGCATTTTGTCCATGGAACCCAAATGCTCATCAATTTTGTAGAAGTCTTTAAACCAGTATCCGTGGTAGCCCCAAATCTCCTGTTTGCGACCGCCCCCAAAATCAGCAACAAAAGGGGTGTCTCTATTGTCTATGACAGGGGTAATCCAGAGAGTGGTTGCTCCGAGATCTTTGATATAGTCTAGTTTATTGATAATGCCTTGCAAATCACCCCCATGGTAAGCCCAGGGTTCATTGGGTTTAACATTGAAGTCATTTTTGCGATCACCATTGGCGAAGCGGTCAATAAACACAAAATAGATGATCTCGTCTTGCCATACTCTATTGGGGCTATTGATATTGGTGAGGCGACTTTGGGTTTGAATGGCCTGTGGGTTTGATTGGCGTTTGATTTGAGGAATGTTTTGCAAAGTTTTTGCATTGCCTGCAGGAAGCATGCTGCACCCACTGAGTAAGATGCTGCTGATAAATGTAAAATGAATTGCCAACTGAAAGGGGTTTAAGCGTTTCTTCATAAATATGCCTCCGATATATTCAAGACCCAATTAAGAGATATCTTCTTTATTTTATCATGAATTCTTAATCAAAACTTACCTTAAGAGGGCTTAATTTTAACTTTTCTTAACCATTTGAAGAGATATAAATAGAATGGTATTTTTTGAATTAAATAGAAATGGGTGATTTTTGATGCAAAATTATTTTAAACAGTATGATTATGATTTGCGTTTGGAGTGGGGGAAGCAGGGCTTAATCACCCTCAAAGAAGAATGCGATGTCTTGATTATCATTGATTGTCTTTCATTTAGTACCTGTGTTGACATTGCCCTCTCACAAAAGGCCCATGTATTGCCCTATTCTTGGAAAAATAAAAAAGCACTGGACTTTGCAAAAAATCATGAGGCCATTTTGGCGGGGCCGAGAAACTTAGAACAGGTTTCGCTGTCGCCTTACTCATTAAAATCATTGGCTCAAGGACAAAAAATAGTTTTGCCTTCCCCGAATGGGGCAACATTGAGTTTGCTCTCTCTCGGGACCCCTACTTTTACGGCCTGCTTTAGGAATGCCCACACTGTGGCTTTGGCTGCCCAAAGCATAGGACATACAATTGGGTTGATTCCTGCTGGGGAGCGTTGGCCTGATGGCAGTTTGAGACCTGCCCTAGAAGATTTAATTGGAGCCGGAGCAGTGCTTTCTCATCTACAGGGCAGCTGTTCTCCTGAAGCAGATATGGCAAAACAGGCCTATCAAAACTTAGACTGGAACCACTTGGTGTCCTGTATTTCAGCCCGTGAATTAATAGAGCGGGGATTCGGTCTGGATGTGGAATTGGCCTTTTCTGAATCATCAGGGCGAACGGCCCCTTTTTACAAGGACGGACGGTATATTCATTTTGGAGATCGCTAATCCCCTCTTAAACGGGGTACAATCAGTTTGACAGAGTGGCGGATAGTTGCTAAATTGCTTTTAGATAAGCTGCTTGAGACCTAAGGATTTTTTAAAATATCAGAGGCGATATGATATGAAAACAGCTCACCAAAATTTACCTGTAATCTCCCATGCTGGGTTTTTAGCGGAACTAGAGACTCTGCCCGATTTTTTGACGGCCCATTCTCATTGCTCCCTTCCCGAAACAGGGCTAACCTGGTCTTTTTTTAGAGGGGGAATCCAGGGCAATATTCAAATTGAACGCTCTCAAAAACAAGATGAAATCGATGGTTTTATACCCGGTTGGTATCGGCTTAGATGCTATTATTTTGGCCAATTGGTTGAAAGACCAGCCCAACTTAAAGAAAGTGGTGTTCTGGAGGTGCGTTCCTCCGGTCCCATCGCCTCTAAAGGGGTTGTGGTCATGGCCCAGCTTGAAAACGATCAATTTATTCATCATATTTTGATTAAAGAAGTTGACTATAAAAAAAACCAGACTGACAATTATGTGCTCCAAAGCTTCTCCATTTACCGGACCCAGATTCACAGGGTACACCGCCGTCTAGAGACCCAGTCTACCGCTCAGAGTTTAGTGCGTTTTCGGGTTTCGGTGGGAGAGCAAAAACCCATTTATCCCTTTCAATTGTCTCCCAGCGTTTTGGATGTGACAGGTCAAAGGGTTCCCCTGCTCTACACAGAGGCCATACAGCGTTTTGCTAGTTTACTTTTGAAGCACCGGGGGGAGGGTGGCACCACTTCTGTTTATGTTCAGGGCACCGTTGACTATTTTGGCCAATTTGCTGTGCAAGAGGTGTTTCGGCTTTTGGGAGTTAGAAATATTTGGAGCAGCCAAGAGAATGGTTATCAGGCTGTTCTTCAGGCCCAAGCAGATCTCTTAGGGCATGAAGGCCCTGGCATGACAATGGCACAAGCCCTTGATGCTGACAATGCACTTTATCTTTTGAGTGGTTGGAATGGCTTGATTACACATTTACCTCTTTTCGATCAGCTGTATCAACAAGAAGATGCTGATGTTTACTTATTTGATGTGATGGTGACTGAAACGGCCAAGGCCGTGGCCGGTCGCTGGGGTGTTGAACGGGTGCTTTTAATCAAACCCGGGACAGACGCCCTTTTGGCCTTGAGTATCACCCATGAGGTTTTAATGGCCCATGGTGATCAGATTTCTAAATCCAAGATCAGACAAATTTCTGATCCTGAGAGCTTGGATTATTATTTATTGCAAGCCCAAGACACTCAATATGCTGCTGCTCAAGTGGCTGCAAAAATTGCTGCCGGGCCTGAATATATTGAGCGGATTCAAACCGCCATTCAGACCTTGGCTAAAAAGCTCACCTCAAATCAGGTTCCTGTTCATTTTCAAGGCAAAGGGCCTGCAGAAACCGCAGGCAAGAGTGCTTATACCTTGTGGAATAATCTGTTGGCTTTGTTGGGGAAAATAGGTTTTAACTCAAAAGGAGACCTGTTGGGGGGCATGGTTGCCTTGCCCACTTATGAGAGCGAGCACACCCAAGCCCAACACCTCTCGCGAGATGGGTTCTTTGGAAATATCACCCTTAATGAAGCCGGTTGCCACGAAGCGGCTTTAAGAATGGGCTTACCCGAAGACGCTTATGACTCACTTCTGTATCATGACTCTCAAAACCTGAACGCGTACTTAAGAGAGCCTGCTGAGACCAAAGAATTGGTGGTGTGCTTAGGCTATGGTTTGGATGGCCAATTGTTTCATACCCCTCTTTGGCAAGAGAAGCTCAATTCATCGAAGACCACTTTGGTGGTTATTGACCCTTTGGCTGGTCCCTTTGTTTTAGAAGAGGCGGCCTTGTGCTTTCCCACCCCACCAGCGGTATCCGCCGCCCGTTTGCTTCAAAGCTCAGAGTGTCGCTTGACCCTGTCTTTGCCCCGCCGTTCTCAACCCCCTGAAAGCCGTTCTGAAACAAGCATTCTCTATGATGTTTTAGATGAGGTTGCCTATCAATTGGGGGCAGATGAAGATTTACAGCTGTCCCACCCTGATTTGGCTTTGCTTTTAGACTCAGGCTATTTTCACCAGCGCTTTAGTTCTTCTGAGTTGGGAGGTGAATTGGAACGCTGTGATGATGAAGCCTCTAGAGGGGTTTTATGGCAACGCATTCAATCCTATTTGTCGGGACCCCCATCTACTAAGGGGCCTTTATACTGTCGTCCCGAAGATGAACATGGAAACAGTTTGACTTGGGATAATATACTTTCATCAGGCTCTTTGATTTATCAAAATACCTCGGCCCAGCGTTTTGTTTTTGAGCCTAAGCAGGTTATGCTTGGCCGAGATATTTACCGAACTCCCCAAGCATTGCATTTTGCTTTCCCCGAGTATGACTCATTATGGCGGAGAGGCTTGTCATGGCAATTGCTCACAGGGGCCTCACTTCTGAGCGATCAAAAACAAAATATGCGATTTGCCCTCATGTCTTACCATGAGAATTATTTGTATTTGTCCCAAGAAACGCCCCTTGAGTTTCCTTTGTATGTTTCTCCTGATTTGGCTGAGTCCCATTTGCTATCAGACGGACAAACGATTGTTTTACAGGGGGAGGCTTTGGGAGAGCCTTTTGCCATGGACATCAAGATCACAGATCGCTTAAAAGGAAAAGTGGCATATTTGCCCGCGCATCGCACTCACAAAGGGATTTCAGGGCAGCTTTTTCAATTGGCCTATCAAAAGAGCCATCAGGGAGCTGAGACATTTGATTTATCTATAGAACCACAAGAGGAGACCATTTATGTCAGTTAAAGAAACACTCAAAAGTGTCCCGTTTTTTGACCATTTTAATGATCAAAAATTAGATGAGCTGATCAAGACCGGACAATTTGAATCCATTGGCGAAGATAAGGTTTTATTTGAGCAAGGGGATCCAGCAGACAGTCTTTACGTGATCTTAAGTGGTTCGGTTAAAGTTTTTGGAGAGGATCATGATGGCAATATTGTTGATCTATCTATTTTGACCAAGGGTAACTTTTTGGGAGAGCTGGCTTTGGTCGATGGGGGAACCCGTTCTGCCACGATTAAGACTGCCGAAGAGTCTGAGTTCTTTATTCTGAGTCGACTTGATTTCATTACCCTTTTGTCAAAATCCCCTCAACTCATTTCAGATGTATTGGCAGGCATTAGTAGCAAAATCCGCAGTTCAAATGAAAAGTTTTTTACTGAGATGCTAGAAAAGCAAAAGCTTCAATCTGCAATGGAGCTGGAGCGTCACCGTTCATTGTCAGAAATGGTGGCTGGAGTGGCCCATGAAATCAATACCCCATTGGGCATTGTGAATGTGACAGCCAGTATGATCACTGAAAACTTAACCGATGATATTTTATCCAAGGTGGTCAATGAAGAGGTTCGTGAAACCTTAGAGGATATCATGGAAGCCTCTATGTTAATGCAACGCAATATTGCCCGAGCCAATAAACTGATTCAAACGTTTAAGAGTATTTCTGTCAATCAAATTGCAGATACCCTTGATACCTCAGCCTTTTTTAAATTGCTTGAAGAAACTGTGGACCTCTTTAGAATCAATGCCAGACAAGCTGGCTTGAAACTGATTCTTGAGTCTGATGAGGCGAGTCGCAAAGCGGATTGGGTAGGCTATGCTGGGTTTTTATCTCAAATTATTATGAATTTGCTCACCAATATTGAGCGCTATGCCTACCCCAATGGAGAAGGGGGCGATGTTAAAATCAGCTTGTCCAGTATCCAGCTTGATGGGGAACCAGCCTTTCAGGTTATTGTTCAGGATTTTGGCAGAGGGATTCCCGAAGATGAACTGTCACGGGTCTTTGATGTCTTTTTTACAACCGGGCGCAACAAAGGTGGCACAGGCCTGGGTATGTCTATTGTTCATAATTTAGTAACCACTGCTTTGCAGGGTCAAATTCAGATTGAATCTGAATTGGGAGAAGGCACCCGTGTCTTGGTCAGCTTTCCCCAAACAATCACCTCTTCTGATGAGTCTGGTGAGTAAAAGGAGAACACAGTATGATTTCATTGCCTGAGAAATATTTGATTCTGGTGGTCGATGACGAGCCGGATATGCATTCATTGAGCCGTTTGAGCTTGAAAAACTTAAAGTACCGGGGACGGGGTGTCGAGTTGGCCTTTGCTTCAACCGGACAAGAAGCCATTGATTTTATGCGTTCAAGACCAGATACCGCCGTGATTTTATTGGACGTGGTGATGGAGACTTCGACTGCAGGTTTGGATGCCTGCCAAGTGATCCGTCAAGAAATCGGAAACGAGTTTGTGCGGGTGTTACTGAGAACAGGACAGCCCGGGGCTGCGCCTGAGAAAAAAGTAATCGATGAATACGATATTGATGGCTATTTGGCGAAAGCTGAATTGACCACAAACCGTTTGTATACAGCTGTCAGAACGGCCATCAAGGCCTTTGACGAACTGGTTGAGTTACAACGTCACCGTGAGGTGCTCACCTTTCTACATGAATCAGTGGGTTCTTTGCATCAAATTGATTCTTTAGAAGACAGTTTACAGCGGATCTTAGAAACCGCTGTGGTGATTTCTCCTTGTGAACTGGCAGTTCTTAATTTAGAGACCTTTCAAAGCACAGGGGACGCCAAGCGCTATGTTCTGTTTACTGGTACCGATCCCGATTCAGAAGAGACTGAGGCAGCTGCAGCTGCTGTTGTCACGCAAATCGCAGAAGACCCGGGGGCTTTGGCTTTGCAACAGGCAGGACTATTTGGAGACGGCTATTTGGTGCCATTGACCTTACACAGAGATCTTGGTTATGGTTGGATCTATATTCAAACCCATGATGAGGATCCCTTGGTTTATCAAACCCTTCCCATGTTAGCCACCCATGCAGCCAATGCCCTGTATGCTACAATTGCCCATGATTTGATCTTGGCCCAAGAAGGCCAATTTTATGCCAATATTACAGTATAGGGTTTGAGTTTTAAAACCCATGAAAGCAGCCACAATGAAGCATTTAAAAGCAATCACTATCGTTTGTATAAGTTTGGGTTTACTTGGTGCCTGTTCACCGAAAAATCAAGCTAAAAAAGCCGTAACCACACAAGAAGGCAAAGCCTATTATGGGGCCACCCCAATGATGAGTGCCACTCCAGTTCAATTGGGCGAAGCCATTTCTAAAAAGCAATTTGAAAAGAAAATTCACCTTCAAGGGTCTGTATCTAAGGTATGCCAGAAAAAAGGCTGTTGGATGATTGTTCAAGATGGTGAAAAAGTTGCCCGGATCACCTTTAAGGACTATGGTTTCTTTGTTCCCAAAGACATCCAAGGCAAAACAGTTATTTTAGAAGGGGTTTTAACAAAAAAAACCTTGAGTGAAAAAGATGCCCGTCATTTTGCCGAGGACGAAGGTGCTCCGCAAGCAGCAATTGACGCTATCAAAGGTCCTCAGTTTGAGTACGCCTATACCGCAGAGTCAGTTGTTTTGGCATCTAAAGCATCTTGACTTGAGGCTGGTGAAATTTCAATAAACTCACCAGTTTTGACTTTGCACTAGGTATAATGGATTTGAACCCTTGTTTTGGGAAAGGACATCTTCTATGCAGCGTTATCTACTTTGTTTTGTTTTGGCTCTCAGTGCCTGCGGCCCTTCGGCTTTGGAAAAGGCGAGCCCGGAGCCTTCAGCTACCACTCAGGTGACTGAAAATTCAAATGTGAAGGAGTTGGGGGATTTTGATCCCAATAACTTGCTGATGAACCCAGGGGTTGAAGAGGCTGAAAGTTTGGCCAAGCCGTCCCACTGGTCCCCTGATTCTTGGGGCAGTAACTCTAGCAATCTCTCTTGGGAGAGTGGGGGGGGATACTCTGGGAAAAAATACCTCTCAATCACGATGGCTGATCGCAAAGACGGCGATGCCAAATGGGTTTCTGAGGCCCAATCCTTAGATAAGGATACTTGGTATGAATTCAGTGACCACTATCGTTCAGATGGCCGCAGCCGTTTGATTTGGCGCTGTCAGTCACCTGGTAGACAAAACAGTTTTCGGACTGTGTGGCAGGCCCATCAAAGCCAAGTTTGGCAGAAGGCAAGCTTTCGCTTTTACAGTTCGGCTTTGCGGGAGTGTAAAACCACCATCATGCATATTTTAGACCGCGATGGCTTTCTGCACACCGATCATCACCAATTGACAAAGGCAGAGGCCGCTCCCCTCAAGCGCCCTTTGGTGAGCATCACCTTTGATGACATCTGGAAAACAGCGATTACCTATGGGGTACCTGAGCTGGATAAACGCACGTGGAAGGGCAGCTTCTATATCACCAAAGAATTTGTGCGCACCGGTAAAAAAGTAGAGTACGCCAACTCTGAAGAAATTAAGAAAATTGCAGCAAATGGCCATGAGTTGGGGTCTCATTCAGAAACCCACCCTTTGCTCGCCAAAGTGGAAAGCAATCAGGTGATCACAGAGATACAGTCTGCAGCCAATTATGTCAAAGCCCTTGGGACCACCGCCCACGGGATTGCCTATCCCTTTGGTGATTTTTCTGGTCCTGTAGAAACCGAAGTCAAACGGATTCACAATTACGCCCGCACGAGTCTCATGGGACTCAATGACAAAACCTTGGATCCCTACCGTTTGAGAATTGTGCCCAT